>JBBBDQ010000794.1:1825000-2012500 GCA_037127315.1 Ascarosepion bandense | reverse complement strand
TTTTTTTTTTTTTTCGTGCAAATCAGTGAATTTGATTTGCTAATACTAAATGTGCGTTGTGGTGCAACGTATATCGACTCGGGTCGATAAATCGTGGAGCCAAGTTCGAATTCCAGTTGAATTCCTTGCATTCACTTACGCACAAATACTCTTGGGAAGGGTATTAATCCGCCTCTTCCCTCCACTTATGGGTTAAATAATAGGACAGATTGGGTTCTATAGCCTTAACTGGCAACCAGTCTACCGCAGAAAGCAATGGCAACCTACTCCGGAATAATCTTCTTCCCAGTCAGTCATGTCGTGTAAAGGGCGCTCATGAACTTCATTAGGATTTGTGTCTGCCCAGTAACGGTAGTTCTGCTTATTCACGTAACCTGTGAGATGAAAATGGGCCTCATCTGACATCCATAACTTGCTTAGAAATTAATCTTGATCCATGATTACTGAAATTGCAGAGTGTTTACTTTGTCAGGCCACTGTTTTGCAGTGCTACCACTTGCTCATATCTACCAATACACACTTCCAAAATCCCAGTTTTTGGGGTTACCCTGTATTAAATTTAACCCATCAGCTTTATTCAAACTAAAATAAAAAGCTTCAAGAACGGTTTTTCCTTATTAAATATTCATTGAAAGCGTTAGGTATCACGTTTTGTTGTGATTTTCTAAGCGCAGCACAAGGCCAAAATCATGGGACACCTAACGAGGATCGAACTCACTTGTAATGGTTTCAGCGAGACAAGCTTGCTAACCATTGCACCATCTCGAGGTGCCCTAGATATCGCGTTTTGTGAAGGCAGCTACATAAAACGATACTCTATCATTAGTTTCGTGTTAGATAATCCGGCGAATTATAGCTCTAATCCACACCTTTACAACTAGTACCTGCCAAGCCAGGTACACCAAGTCAACTCATTCCCATCCCCTTTGTAACCCATTGGTAAGTAGGAAGCCCCCCTCAGTAGCTTAGTTAAGTGCCATACGTGATACACGCTTGGGCGATCATGTCTTGAAAGAGACATGACTGACTGGACAGAAGATTATCCCGCAGTAGGTTGCCATTGCTTTCTGCGGTAGACTGGTTGCCAGCAAAGACTATAGAACCCAATCTGTCCTGTTATTTAACCCATAACTGGAGGGAAGAGACGGATTATTATCTTTCCTAAGGGTATTTGCGTTTCTTTAGCTTATTTCTCTAGAATTGCTGCATTGTGGAACAGATCCCGAAAGGTTGGTCTCCCAACCATTCTTCGCTTCTTCAAGTCTAGAATCAACCGTTATGTAACCGACTTATCTACATATCTTGCACCTTGCTTGTATGCCTTTTCAACAGTCTTATTTGTTAACCCCCTTAACTTCAGGGGCTCTTAAGCCATGTATTGCGTAAATATTGACTATACTACCACACTTCTGTGTGGTGGTATTGTCATTGTGTGTGTGTGTGTGTGTGTGTGTGTGTGTGTGTGTGTGTGTGTGTGTGTGTGTGTCCGTTACCTATAGACTCCGAAACGACTGAACCGATTTTCTTGAAAATTAACACAGTTGTACTATAAGCGTCTACGTTTCGCGTCGAGTTACCCCCGATAAATATCGAAAATCGATAATCGATAATCGAAAAAATCGGGTTGTAGAAGGAGTAGTCCGATTTTAATCAAATTTGATACACTCATAGACAAAGACATAAGAAACGATATTCAGAAGTTTCAAGGCTGCAATTCTTACAATAGTGCAGAAAATCGATAATATATATATATAAAAGGCAAGATGCTTGTGTGTGTCTGTTTATCTGCCTGTATGTCTGTATTTTTTCAGCCCTTTTATTTTAGTTTTTGCGTCGGGTTTGGCTATAAGTAGGTATAATTGTAGTTCTTAGTCACAGCCATGATACCATTTACTCAGAGGACTTATTTAGCCTTCAAAATTCAGTTTACGACGAAAAAAACTTATTTGATATTGATAGCAGGAAATCAAAAATTGACTTCCATCCATTCATTTTTCTTTCAGTCTGCGGTTTCGCTTTAACTGGAAACAATTATTGCTTTTTAGTCTTTCGTGCCAACGTTTAAAGTGTGTGAGCTCTAGGACCATGGATTAGTTTTAAAGCTTTCATTACACCCGAGCAACGCCGGGCTATACTGCTAGTATTATTATAAACGCTCTACTTTGAAAATGGGATGTGCGTTGTGGTCCAGTGGGTGTCGACTCGGAACGACAAATCGGGGTGCTGAGTTCGAATTCCAGTTGAATTCCTTGCATTCATGTACGGACAAATACCCCTTGGAAAAGTATTAATCCTTCCTTTCCCTCCAGTTATGGGTTAAATATCAAGACAGATTGGGTTCTATAGCCTTGGCAGGCAACCAGTCTACCGCAGAAAGCAATGGCAACCTACTGCGGGATAATCTTCTGCCCAGTCAGTCATGTCTCTTTCGAGACATGATCGCCCAAAGCATGAATCACGTATGGCACTCAACTAACTTTGAAAATGATCGGGTAGCAATCTTAGCGTTCAAAGTAATACAAATAAGTAAATAATGTGATCAACGCCGAACGGCCACAATCTGTTTTATGGCCTGAAGTTTTGCGTTCAAACATGAAACAGACTGTTGTTACTCGGTATTGACATCAGCGTCTACTTTTATATTTACATACG
Organism: Ascarosepion bandense; assembly: GCA_037127315.1. Lineage (NCBI taxonomy): Eukaryota > Metazoa > Mollusca > Cephalopoda > Sepiida > Sepiidae > Ascarosepion > Ascarosepion bandense. The sequence goes on along the minus strand of JBBBDQ010000794.1, from coordinate 2,009,848 downwards.
GTCTGTCTCTGATATTGACCACTTTTACCCATAGATATAGCTTATCCGAAAACTATATTTTCATACACACACACGCGCGCGCACGCACGCACACATACATACACACACACGCACATAAGCATATGTCATTCATTTGCCTGTTCTGATTAATAGTAATTTATGTATCATATCTTCCAAAACACACAGGTAGATTTCTCGTTATATGTGTGTGTGTGTGTGTGTGTGTGTGTGTGTGTGTGTGTGTGTGTGTTCAGTTCGATGTATATATATATATATATATATATGTTTAATTGGATGTGAACTCAGAACGACAAATCGGGGTGCCGAGTTCGAATTCCAGTTGAATCTATTGCATTCACTTACACACAAATACCCTTGGGAAAGGTATCAATCCGTCTCTTTCCTCCAGTTATGGGTTAAATAATGGGACCGAGTGGGTTTTATAGCCTTTGCTGGCAAACTGTCTACCGCAGAAAGCAATGGCAACCTACTGCGGGATAATTTTCTGCCCAGTCAGTCATGTCTCTTTCGAGACATGATCGCCCAAGCGTGTATCATGTATGGCACTTAACTGACTGATATGTTTAATTGAATAAAACGAACAAAGAAAACCTCAAAATGGTTATTATTCAGTCAGTCATACGTGGTACACGCTTGGGCAATCATGTCTCGAAAGAGACATGACTGACTGGGCAGAAGATTATCCTGCAGTAGGTTGCCATTATATTCTGCAGTTGACTGGTTGCCGACCAAGGCTATAGAACCCAATCTGTTCTATTATTTAACCCATAATTGGAGGGAAGAGACTGATTAAGACCTTTCCCAAGTGTATGTAGTCAGTTGTTCTAAATTTATTTCAGTTTTTCTTTTATGAGGACTAAGTGATTGTTGACCGAATCATTGTGAGTGAAATTGGGTAGCAGAACTATTTAGATCCTTCGATGGTTGTGCTCTCACGTTCTAGTCGTTTTCAAATTGTTGATCACGCCAGATTTTGCGATCTCTCCCAGACATTGTAACTCGATGCAGTTTCTGCCGCATAAACCAGTGGTGGGCTGTGTGGGCTTTGAACAAATAGAAATTTGCCTGAGCAAGCGTGCGCAATATTTTTATTTTTAATTTTGCCGTCTTTTAACGAGAAGAACCATTTTTTTTTTCCACTTGGCAAATTACTGCTGTATTGCAGACCTTTTTTTTTTTCTGAATTTTCATCAATGCTCCGCTAGTCATTTTTCGACTTCGATCTTCTTTCATTGAAAATCATTGATAATAGTCGAAACGTATCGGAATTTTGGTGGTTTTATTTACAAGTTTCTACCACCAACAAGCGACTCCAGGTGAAACTCGCCAAAACGCTTAAGTGAAGTCTCTTTTCCGTTCTGTTTAATAGAAAATATCTCAACGAAGAGCACCTACTTTATTATACTACGTTTAAGTCTACCGATGTAAGTGTGTGTGTGTGTGTGTGTGTGTGTGTGTGTGTGTGTGTGTGTGTGTGTGTGTGTGTATGTGTGTGTGTGTGTGTGTGTGTGTGCTTCTTATCATATCTACGTAATGGCGTCTTTTCAGTCTAAACCGATTTGATTGGACGCAGCGAAGCCAATTATTTATTTTACTGTTATCAATTTCTCACGTAGGTCGGTTATTTTTGGAACGTCTTCTGCATCGTGTAATCAGAAGAAAATATGTGAAAATATTTCGTGGGTGATTGAAATATTCGCGTTGGTCATAAAATGAAAAGTCAAGCTTGTTAATGATGTCACCCAAGCCGCAACAAACGTACTTAACAGTACTGCCTTAGGTGAAGTGGAGGTAGAACATGCAGTTGTGTCAAGTCATCATTATCGTAGACCTGGCCTTTCTCGCCGACTTTTGCGTCTCAATATGTACGGGACTGAAGAAGTCTTTTGGAGGGAAGAGACAGATTAATACCTTTCCCAGGGGTATTTGCGCGTAAGTGAATGCAAGGAATTTAACTGGAATTCGAATTCGGCTCCCCGAGTAGTGCGTAAATTGCAGATATTCAATCTATTTAATTTGGAGAATAGCTATTTGAAGAAGATTTTAAAAACCTGTTTCATCAGCTCTAATTAACAGATATGATTTTTTTTGTGTGTGTCCGGAAGTAAAAATTTGTTTAGAAAAAAAAGGAAAGAAACAAATATTAAGTGAGATGGTGGAAGGTGTAAATTTAACGTGTTGGTGATAGAAATTGGGAGGAAATAAGTCAAACGACACACACACACACACACACACACACACACACACACACACACACACACACACACGCACGCACACATACACACACACATATGTATATATTTATACAATATATATATACAGGGTGTCCATGACGTTCATGTGCACTTTAAAAGATTTATAACTTTATTTGTATTTGCGATAGAAATAATATGTAAAAAGCATTAGAAAAAAGTAAATCTATATGTTTTACTGTTTTCTTGAAATTTTATTAAGTTTCCACATGTCCTCCATTATTAGCAATACAAAGGGTAATACGATTTTGCAGTTCATATTTGTTTACTTATCTAAAAATTGTTGCAAATTTTGTGGTAAAAAATTATTCAATAACTATACTTTAAACTAGGTATATTAAATTTTTAACATTTTTTACGAATTATTTCTATCGGAAATACAAATAAAGTTATAAATTTTTTTAAGTGCACATGGACTTTATGGACACCCTGTATATAAATATACATTTGTGTGCGTGCTTTATAAATACATACTTATGCAAACTCGCACACACACATATCCGATGAAGTCCTTCTTTTTTTTTTATAATCATATCGCCCCGAGCAAGGCATTTTACTGCCACTGTTTTGCAAGGGGTGACATAAGAAAAAAGTTATGAGAAAGAGTGGCAGGTTATAGGAGGTGTCAGGAAGTGGGTAAGAGGAGGATGAAAATATTGATGAGATTGGAGTCGACGGAGAAAGGAGCATGAGAGAGAGGATGCAGGTTAGTGAGATAGAAGATTACTATAGACATTACATTTAAATTCTTTAAAACATAATTCATTTAAATGAGCTTAATTAGCTTATTTCATCAGACCACACAATATTCCTTCAATTTGGTACAAAATATTTTGCCGGAATAAGCATTTCCTTTAACTGAAAAGAAAGATAAAAAATAAATAAAAAATAAGAAAATGTTAAATGGAAAAAGAAAAGGGAAAAGAAAAAGAAAATTTTTTGTACCAAATGGAAGGAATATTGTGTGGTCTGATGAAATGAGCTAATTAAGCTCATTGAAATGAATTATAATTTATAACCAATTTCAATAAAGTATTGAGTTTACCTTTATAAATATCATATTGCTCGGGATAACATCCACTGAGATCTCGACATAGATATAACACTTAATATTTTATATTAAGTTAATCTTGTTGGATTATCCTCGCCGTTTACGGACTGGATATATATATATATATATATATATATATATATATATATATATATATATATGTGTGTGTGTGTGTGTGTGTGTGTGTGTGTGTGTGTGTGAAAAATGTGAGAAATTGGGAACGTTTTATTTAAAGTGTAGATTTATTATTATTATTATTGTTATGTCATTTTCCATCATATTTTGATTTCTGCTTTGGTCTCACTACCAACCAAGTCTGCGGGGAGTCCTAAGGCAGGTCGTGGCGTATTGTTATGACTCCATTTCATGTTTTTCTATCTTCTCTATCATCCCCAGCATTACATAGATAAAATTTTCCTTAGTGTGTGGGCTGTACTTAATAAGACAATTTTTTGTATATCTCTTAAGCTTGGGTTTCCAGGGATTCTTTCAATGTGTTCTTTTGTTCCATTTTTTATCATTCCAAGTGCACCTACTCTCACTGGCACAACTCTTGTTTTCAATTTCCACATTTTTTCTATTTCAATTTCCAGGTCTTTATATTTTGATAGTTTTTCAAATTCCTTGATTGCTATGCTACAATCCGCTGGACAAGCCACATCAATTAATAGACAAGTTTTCTCCTTCTGGTTTTTAACAATAATGTCTGGCCTGTTTGCTTCAATTTTTCTGTCTGTGTAGATGGTGTAATCCCATAGAATGGTTACATCGTCTATTCCTGTAACCGGTGCTGGGTGCTGTTCATACCATTGTTTGTTTACAGCTTTTCCATAATGTTTGCACATTGCCCAATTCTATCGTGGCGATTTTTATATTCATTTGGAGCAAGCACAGAACAGCCTGATATTAGATGGTCTATTGTTTCTTGGTGTTTCTCACAAAACCTGCATTTTGGATCCATATTATTATGTATAATATTTGCCTGAAAGTTTCTAGTGAAAAGACTTTGGTCTTGTGCTGCAAGAATAAAGCCTTCAGTTTCAGACTTTAATCCAGATGCACGTAACCATCGATGAGTATTAACTTTGTCAACATTGGATTTATTGGCACGTTCTGGATATTGGCCATGCAGAGGTTTATCTTGCCAGCGCTGTTTCATCTGTTCAAGAGCTTTATCTTTGGCTTTCATTTTCATATTTTTTGCCGCAATAGTTGGTTCTTGGCTTCTGTTTTGCTTTTCTACAGAATCTGCTAACTCTAAATCTTGTTTGTATTTACTGCCTTCTTTTATTATTGAATATTTTTTCTTTCTTTCTTCATGTTGCCTTACTAATTGTATCATCCAATCCTTTGTTGGTGACATCTTCTATTTCTATAACCGATGCTGGGTGATGTTCATACCAGTGTTTGTTTACAGATTTTCCATAATTTTTTTTTTTTTTTAATCATTTCACCCCGAGCAAGGCGGAAACGCCACTGATGTGCAGGGGGTTACATAAATGTAAAAAGATTAATTAGAAAAGAGTGAGTTGTACAAGCTAGTTAGAAGGGAAAAATAGAAAGTTGAGAATGCAGGTGCAATGACAGATACATAGGTGGAGAGAAAGGGAAGGTGATACAGGGGAGGGGAGAGAGCTAGAGTCCAGTGGTGAGTAGATGAGTATTGACTTTGCATTTAAATTTCTGGAGGTTGTAGCCGTCAGGAAAGCAAGAATACGGGAGCGAGTTCCACAGGCGGGAAGTGCGAGAGAGGAAGCTGCAGGAATAGAATTGTCGTCTGCATTTGGCTAACCTGACTGTGAATGTGTGGGACCCAGTTGCCAGTCTGGTTTCACGGGTAAACACCTGTTGAGGAGGCATCAGTGACTTAAGTTCGTCCGAGCAGAAGCCATGAAAGTATTTATAGAAGAGACAGAGGGAGGCCACATTTCGACGATGGGAAAGTGGCTGCAGTCGAGTCGCCAGATCAGTACCTATCACATTACAGACTCTCCTTTGGAGCTTGTCAAGAACACTGAGGTTTGCACATTGTCCAATGTAAACATTGCCCAACTCTATCGTGGCGATTTTTATATTCATTTGGAGCAAGCCTGAGATTAGGTGGTCTATTGTTTGTTATTATTATTATTATTATTATTATTATTATTATTATTATTATTATTTGCTTTTTATATAATATATGAAGTTTCCTTAATGGTATTTGTGTCGCTACGCGTTTCAAGTCCAAAGTTGGCTCTCTTCAGGCGAATAAATTTGTTGCTTTAACTATCGTTTGTTTTTCTGACGGACTAAAACACTGTTTATATAGCTAAGTGGTCGACAATAAATAAACCTTTTTCTTTTTTCGTTAGGATTCTACTGTGTGTAATGCCGAGTTTCTTTTACTTTTGATGTGATGCTTTCATTTTATACTATAGTTGATTAATCTGTATTTATTTTAATCTCCAAACATATATTGAATATTTGTTTTCTAGTAAGTTCTTTCCATAGCGACTACAGCATATATATATATATATATATATATATATATATATGCTGTAGTCGCTATGGAAAGAACTTGTCTCTCTTACCACCTTTTTTCCGTGTTGCTTAAACTTACGTCGATTTAACACGGCTGTCTGTTAATTTTTAGTTACATTCTCTTTCTTTTTTTTTTTGCGATCCCAGACGATGTCAGTTTTTTCTTTTCTTATTTATTTTATTTTATTTTATCTTTTTCTTTTTCGTTTTCTTTTTCGTTTTCGTTTTCTTTTTCTTTTTCTTTTCCTTTTTTTTTTTATTTTATTTTAATTTCTTTGCAATCTATTTAAAAAGGAAAAGTAGACTAATTTTTCGCCAGTTTCTGAAAGGATTTTTCTGTTGCTGAGGTGATGTGTTATCCCCCGTGGGGATCTTCATATCGAAATGGCCATTCAACATCTTTGAATTAATCCTTTTTTAATTTATATTTGCTCTGTAATATTTTATTACATGGAGCTCTCTTCCTGTATCATTTTTTAATATTAAAATAAAATTTTTAATATTAATTAGGATCGGGTTTATGGAATTTACCTTCCTGCTTTTTTTCCCTTGGATATATATATATACTTTTTTCAATGTGCAAAAGCTTTGGACAATTCTTATATAATTTGAGTTCCAAAATGAAAAAATTATACGAACACATGAAATATTACATAAAACTTAATGATAATACCTTGTCTGTCATTTTTAATGAAGCCTGTATGAAAGAGAGATTGCTATCTATCTATCTATCTATCTATCTATCTATCTATCTATCTATCTATAAAATAAAAAGTGTGAGAAGCCGTGAACGTTTTCTTTAAAATATATATTTATTGTTTGGTATTCATACAAATTATGGAGTATTAATTTGTCATGGTTTGCACTACACGTGTTTCGAGTCTAAAATTGACTCTCTTCAGGCGAACAAATTCGTTGTTTTACGTTTGGGTTTCTCTGAATATATATATATATATATATATATATATATATATATATACTGTAGTATTGTAGTATTCCGTTTATAGTTAATAATATAGTATTTGCTTAATTACAGTATCAACTAACCGGTAGAAATGAAAGTATATTTTTAAAATTTTAATTAGAATAATTTATAAAGTTTTATACTTTATAAATTATTCGAATTCAGTCAGTCAGTTAAGTGCCATACGTGAAACACGCTTGGGCAATCATGTCTCGAAAGAGACATGGCAGAAGATTATCCCGCAGTAGGTTGCCATTGCTTTCTCCGGTAGACTGGTTGCCTGCCAAGGCTATAGAACACAATCTGTCCTGTTATTTAACTCATAGCTGGAGGGAAGAGACGGATTAATACCTTTCCCAAGGGTATTTGCGCGTAAGTGAATGCAATGAATGTCAACTGGAATTTGAACTCGGCTCCCCGATTTCTCGTTCCGAGCCGATATCCACTGCACCACAACGCACATTTTAATTAGAATAATTTATAAATTTTTATACTTTATAAATTATTCTAATTAACTTTTAACAAAATGAAAACAGTTACTGTAAGAATTAGTTATTCATCGAAAACTGTTTTTTTTTAAGACAATAGTGCCGATAATATATCATACTAAAACAACAATAATAAGCATTTCTAATAAGATAATGTCTTAGATGAAAAAAATATTTTTACAAAGATTTTTTTAAAATAATGATTTCAAAAATAACTTCATGGTCCTGGAAATTTCATTAAAATCCTACTATTATTTGATTTTTGCAAGAATTTCAAATTTAATGTTTGTCACCGGAAAAACTGAATTATGTAATATTACTTTTTCCACCGTAAATTTGGCTCCCCGCTAACGAAAATAAAAATAAGATTTTTGCCAAAATTTAAAAAAAAGTAAGATTTTGAAAATTGTGTCAATTTTTTTTTTTTAATTGTAAAACCTAATTAAAAAATACTTTGATCTTTCCTCTTAATAACATAAACATTTTGATGGAAAAAAAAAGTCGTTTATATTAAGTTTGAGACCTTTTCTCTTCATACTATGCTGTTTTATCAGCGATTTAAAGAAGGTACCTAATATATATATATACACGTTCTTATCGTTCATTTCAACAGAAAATGGCATATGACCAAGTTTAAATTGAGTGTCTCTCGAGTACATGGGACTAGGAATAAAAATTACTCCGCTTCTTCGGCATTTCCCCAATGAGCCGCCTCAGGCGCCAGGTATTAATCCTAGCCCTTCCCTTAAGAGATATACCAGTTTGGAGATCTCCTCCCTGGAGCAAAGTATAATAAAAAACTGGTTTAACCATTTACATCTCGGTGTTTTGAATTTTACTCAACTTTGCGATTCTTCCTTCGAAGAAGTAAAAAATAATTTCCAAGTTTAAATTTTGCGAACGTGTTTTTAATAACATTTTTTTTTTAAATTATATCCAGTGTATGTTTGTGTGTGTATATGTATTGTAACAAAGTTATAGAAATCGTAGGGTTTTTTTTACCTGCTGTTCATGCATTTTACTTTTGTAAAGAGTGCTCGATACAACGTAGAGCATTATATTGTAATGGTTGTTACAATGGTTTATAAATTCATAGTATCACTACACAAAACTTATCACCCGATGAGAAGCGCACACAGCAGCTTCGAAACGCGAAAATTTTTGTGTAGTGATACTATGAATTTATAAACCATTGTAACAACCATGACAATAATATATATATATATATATATATATGCCAAATCCTTTTCAGTGAAATTCAGTGGACGGCTCTCTTTGAGGAGCCGTCAATGGTTGTGCTAGCTCGAAGCCACAAGTCATAGTGACCGAGAGTTTGAGTGTCCTGGTCTTGTTCAGACTGTTGTTCACGCTAGATAACGCTCTCTCTCTCTCTCTCTCTCTCTCTCTCTCTCTCTCTCTCTCTCTCTTAGAAACTGTAACTAAGATCCACTCAGCATAGTTGTTGTATAAACCACAGGTGGGCTCTGTGTGTGTTGAACAAACATAAATGAGCGGCCAGACATTATATATATATATATATATATATATATGATTATAAAACAATCATATATATATATATATATATATATGATTGTTTTATTGGTGGTTTGTATCGTCAAATAGCTTCGTTATTCAAATAATTTCATTTTCTGCCTTTCAAGTGGTAACCTTATTAGCAGTTAGATCACAGAATAAATGGACGAAATCAATGCAAGATAGGAGGTGACTATTGTTGACATTTTAATAGCATATGTTGAAACTTTTTTTTATATATAATCATCTTGCCCCAAGCAAGGCAGTAGTGCCACTAGTGTGCAGGGTGTTACATAGTAGGAGAGTGAAGAGAGAGGAGACCAGGTCACACTAGGTGTCGGAGAACGGGTTAAAGAAGAACGGGTCCATAGAGAGCTGCGTGAGAGCAAAGTGTAAAGTGAGAAGAAGGATTAGAATCAAGGAGATAAGAGATGAGAATTGACGTTGCATTTAACCTCTTGTAGATTGTAGCTATCAGGGAAACACAAATTCGGAAGAGAGATCCACAGGCGGTTTCAGTAAAGAAGCTGTGGAATAGAAGTTGTGTTTACACGTGATTGTTATCACAGTAAAAAGTTGGGACCTTGTTGCCAGTCTAGTATCTCGAGCTAATTCACGTAAGTGGGGGCACCTAGGAGCTAAGCTTGTCGGAGCAGAATCCTTGAAAGTATTTGTAAGAGAGACAGCGGGAAGCCACGTCTCATCGGTGAAAGAGAGACTGGTGTCGAGGCTGCCAGTCGATCGTCTACATTGCGGATTCTTATTTGGATCTTGTAGAGAACCCCAAGGTGGACTGCCGGTGTGCCCGACCAGATATGACAGCAGTATTCAATGAACGGGCGGATGGTAGATTGGTTAATGTGTATGATGGATTCAGAAGAGAAGAACTTCCTGGCCCCACACAGGGACCCGAGCTTCTTAGCAGTAGATTTATCTATTAATTCAGTGTAATCGTTCCACTTGAGGTCAGCTGAGAGAGTGAGGCCGAGGAGACGCAGTGCAGTGCTCTCAGTGAGATTAGCGTGATCCATGCTGATGTCAGGTAGAAAAAAATGCCTTTGGTAGTTAAAGGATAGCAGCTTCGTTTTGGAAGCATCGAAGATAACATTTTTTCCGAAAGAAAAATATTTTTAAAAAAATGCAGAAAACAAAATAAGAACATGGGTGAAATTAACAAAGTGCCTGGTCACATTTGAATAGACAAAGACACAGCAAAAACCCCGACCAGGATTAGATTCTACCTTGCCAATCGGAAATATAGATATTTCAGCGCTAATGTCCCTTGCGATTTACAAGTGGCTTGACGAGGACAAGGGACGTGCTAAATACGCTCGTACTTTCTCAACTCTGGTGATGCTTCTATTGTGTCGGCTTTTTATTTCGTCTTTGTGGGTCCCAGTAGGTCATTTGGGAATTCACACCCGTATTTGATTCTGGGCTTCCCATTAGCCGATAAATAAATTTCGCGTAGGCTCGCGAACTGGAATTTGATATTTATTAATTTTTGGTTTTCTGCCGGAACATATGCGTGGAGCCGGGTGCGAAAAGACCAGTTTTAGTCATTTGCTTTCTGGTCGTCTGAGCGTAAACATCCGGTCCCTCGCTTTGCTCGGTATCACCACATAGGTAACTCCAATAAATCGCTGAAAAACAGCATAGTGTGAAGGAAAAAGGCTCCAAACTAAATAAAAACAAAGTTTTATCGGCAAAACGTTCATGTTAAGAGGATAGATCAAAGTATTTTTAATTGTTTTTTAAATTTTCTAATTCTTTCTAAAATATTGAAAATTTTCTTGTAAACTCTTGTTTTTCTTTCGTCCGTGAGTAACGTAATTTTTACAAGGATTTATTTCGGCAAACTTAATATTACGCAAGGCACTTTTTGCCGGTGAAAGACACATTAACTTGGAATTTTTGTAAAAATCAAATAATGGTCGGATTTTGATGAAATTTCAGGACTTATTCATAACTGACTTAAATCATTTCCGAAATAATTATTTTTAGAAAATATTGGCAAAATTAATTTCTGGAAATGTCTAGAAATTCGCGATCGTTTCCCCATAAACCTAATATTTATTAAATTCAATAGTCACTGGGGAAAGTTTATCAACTGTCATTTTTTTCTTCTAAATTAGCCGATTTTTAGAAAATCTGCTCCGAATTGCAAAAACAAAAATGCAATAAAACTATGCATTTTTTTCTATTTAGGTAAACATTTAATTGGTTTTATAAACAATATAATTTAAGGATATCATAGTCTGAAAATAATTTTTTTTCAATGAATAACGAATTTTTACAAGAATTGTTTTCAGTCATTTTTTATTATAATAATTTATAAAGTTTCAAAATTTTTTTTCAATTCCCCCCTTCATCGTTAACGCTGGGATCTTAAATTATATAGTGTGACGACTATATTTACTAATCTAGAATTAAAAAGCTTAATACAAATAATTTAGCCAATGGATTTTTTGAAAAATTGAAACATTTTAATTGTGTGCATACTGAGTACCCGTATTTTATTTTTACGGATGGACGTACGTGATATTTATCATTAAAAAGTCACGTGATTCAAGGGTTGTTCCCCCTTACAGGAAAAACAATTCCTTTTAATGAACATTTGTATTCAGTGCCCAATTCTTATCATTTTCACGTGTTTCTGAATCACCCAACAACAAGCTTCCCAAATCTGAATCACCCAACAACAAGCTTCCCAAATCTGAATCACTCAACAACAAGCTTCCCAAATCCCGCTTTGAAAATTTAAAATAATTTACCTCCTTGTTTCATCATCTTTTACATTAATTGTGAATGAAGGTACCTTACAGAAATTGAAAAAGCTTTACTTTTTCTATTTTTATAACATGTGTTTGGTTTATTTTTTGTTTTTTGTTTTTGTTTTTTGTTTTTTGTACTTTTCAATAGCCTTTTTGCTAATCATACCATTGAAATTATAATGTTTTTATTGTTAAATTCCAACTTAGCATAACATTTCATGAATTGAGTTAGTTCGGTTATTCCAATTTCATTCTTTCTGATTGAAATTTAAAATTATTTTAAAAGTAAGTTTTATATTATTATTATTATTATTATTATTATTATTATTATTGTTATTTCATTTTTCATCATATTTCGATTTCTACTATGGTCGCACTACCAACCAAGTCTGCGAGAAAACCTAAGGCAGGTCGTGGCGTGTTGTTATGGCTCCATTTCATGTTTTTTCTATCTTCCCCATCATCCCTAGCGTTACATAGACAAAGTTCTCCTTAGTGTGTGGGCTGTACTTAATAAGACAATTTTTTGTATATCGCTGGGGTTTCCAGAGATTCTTTCAATGTGTTGTTTTGTTCCATTTTTTATCATTCCAGGTGAACCTACTATCACTGGCACAACACTTGTTTTCAATTTCCACATTTTTTCTATTTCAATTTCCAGGTCTTTATATTTTGACAGTGTTTCAAATTCCTTGGTCGCAATGTTACAATCCGTTGGACAAGCCATATGAATTAATAGACAAGTTTTCTCTTTCTGGTTTTTAACAATAATGTCTGGCCTATTTGCTTCAATTTTCCTGTTTGTGTAGATGGCATAATTCCATAGAAGGGTGACATCTTCTATTTCTGTAACCGGTGCTGGGTGATGTTCATACCAGTGTTTGTTTACAGATTTTCCATAGTATTTGCACATTGTCGAATGTAAATATTGCCCCACTCTATAGTGGTGATTTTTATATTCATTTGGGGCAAGTAGAGAACAGCCTGAGATTAGATGGCCTATTGTTTCTTGGTGTTTATCACAAAACCTGCATATTATTATGTATAATATTTGCTTGAAAGTTTCTAGTGAAAAGACTTTGGTCTTGCGCTGCAAGAATAAAGCCTTCAGTTTCAGACTTTAATCCAGATGCACGTAACCATCGATGAGTATTAACTTTATCAACATTGGATTTATTGGCACGTTCTGGATATTGGCCATGCAGAGGTTTATCTTGCCAGCGTTGTTTCATCTTTGGCTTTCATTTTCATATTTTTTGCCTCAGTAGTTGGTTCTTGGCTTCTGTTTTGCTTTTCTACATAATCTTCTAACTGTAAATCTTGTTTGTGTTTACTGCCTTCTTTTACTATTGAATATTTTTTCTTTTTTTCTTCATGTTGCCTTACTAATTGTATCATCCAATCCTTTGTTGTTTCTATGTATGTTAGTAAGCCAATAGTTGTTGTCTTGTATGACAATTCTATCTGAATAAGACCTCTTCCACCTTCTTTACGGGGTATGTATAGACGGTCTACATCAGCCTTTGGATGATGCATCTTATGCTTAGAAAGAAGTTTTCTTGTTTTAGAATCCATACATCTGATGTCGTTTAGAGTCCAGTTTAAGATGTTGAAACTATATTGGACAACTGGGATTGCAAGGCTATTAATGGCCATAATTCTGTTCTGAGAATTCAATTCAGTTTTTAATATAAGTCGTAGCATACTTTAGTACTCTTTACGCACTATTGCTTTCATTTTTTTATGGTGAATTTTTTCACTCTCATTTACACCTAGGTATTTATAAGCTTCTTCTGGCTTCAATTCTTTTATTGTTACAACAGGCTCTAAGCTAATTGAGGATGTTTCTTGTAGTGATCCACGTAAAACTGTAGCTTTAGCACATTTATTCAATTTGAATTTCATTCCATTGTCTTCGCTGAAGCATTTTACAGTTTGCAGAAGACCTTCCAGCTCATTATTATTCTTAGCATACAACTTTAAGTCATCCATGTAAAATAGATGGCTTATTTTCTTTTGGCCTATTTTATAACCACATTCTGTCTTATTAAGTTGACTGGTTAGTATTATTAATGATGCAGAATAGTAAGGGAGACAAAGAATCACCTTGAAATATACCTCTTCTGATGTTTATTTCATCAGACTTATAGGTTCCATTTATATGATTGAGGTAAAGGGTTATTATTAATATTATTTTTTTTTTCAGAAAGCATATTCAAACGTGTGGCTATAAAGCAAAACTAAATCTCTATATAATATTATATAATTGCTGAAAATATTCTGTAATTAAATTATATAATTGCTAAAATATTCTGTTAAATTTCTAATTTTACTATGTAGTTAAAAAAGAAAAAAAAAGAAAAAAAGAAGAAACGAACAATTACTATTACATACAATTGTCATGTCTGGTCTCCATGTTTTTGACAGCTTCCGACTGATTAAATCATTCGTGACCCCAGATGACCCTGATAAGAGGACTACTGTGATTAAGAAACGTTTTTATCGTACATTTCAGACATGAAAAATGGCCGAAAAATTTATTTTCTTTTTTTAAACAAAAAAAAAAATAATTAAATTCTAATCAATATAATTTCAGTTTGAAATACACCAAAGTATATTGCTTTGACTTGGACTTTGTTTTCTGTTTTTAATTAGTAAATTAATCTCTTGGCTTTCCATTAAAGGTTAAATTAAAACTTTTTTGTTTTTAAAAATTCAATTGAAATTTAGGTATCGAAAATGAGAAAAGGTACTTACATTCAGTCAGTTAAATGCTATACGTGAAACACGCATGGGCGACCATGTCTCGAAAGAGACATGACTGACTGGGCAGAAGATTATACCACAGTACGTTGTCATTACTTTCTGCGGTAGACTGGTTCCAGCCAAGGCTATAGAATCCAATCTCGCGTGTTATTTAACCCATAACTGGAGGGAAGAGATGGATTAATACCTTTCCCAAGAGTATTTGCGCGTAAGTGAATGCAGAGAATTCAACTGGAATTCGAACTCGGTTCCACGATTTCTCCTTCCGAGCCGATATTCACTGCACCTCAAAGCGCATCCAACATGTACCTACATTAGTAATATAAAAAGTTTACCATACTTCCAATGCCACACACACACACACACACACACACACACACACACACACCGAGATAGAGGTTGATCACCACACAGAATCGGACGTGGGTAAGTGAGAATTAAATATGGCGAAGGAATCAAATTCTAAAGATTTGTATATTTAAACAAGAATTATCCAAGTTAAGAACTTTTTTTCTGAATAAAAATGATTGAAAAAAAAAAAAACATAAAACAAAGTCAAATTTAAATTAACAAAGTGTCTAAAAAATATGATATACCGTACAATACATAACTAATATGAGGTCAAAATAAGTGCGGACGATATAATGTAAGTCTCAACACCCACAACCGCTACCTATATTTTTCACGATAATCGTGATTATTTTCCTCAAACTTAGATTTCATCCCAACACTAATGACGTATCAATGATCATCACACGTACCGACACCACCAATGCACACACATGCAAGCACACCCCTTTCTTCCCACTATCTACAATACAGACAAAATTTGTCATTAGACAAAACACTACTATTTAGGCATCAAAAAACTTAAATAGACGCGCATTAAACGAAATTGACAATACTTAACGACCAAATCTCTGAAAATGTCTGTAAAAATGGTTGAAAGCGATAAGAACAATCGATAGTAAGTACATTTTTTACACTCCCTTACCCCCACTAAAAGTTAAATTGTAAGAATATTATAAAAACTAAATAAAAAATTCATCAAATTTTTCTTGTCTGTCATATTGAACGAAACATGTTTGAAAAATAAATTGACGACCAAATATGGCGGCCACAGTTTCAATAATTTAAGATACGCGGATGACAAGGTGCTGATCTGACATGGAAAAGAGAATGCAGGACCTCTTATAGCAAGAGAAAGGAAGAAGCATAAAATTCAAGAAAACTGAATGTATTGTCACCAGCAAAAAGAAGACGCCAAAATACTAACTACATGTCGGAGAAACTAAAATAAAACAAGTCAAGAAATATCTGGGAAGTGTTCTGACAGATGATGGAAAGTGCAACATGGAGACCGAAAGATGCATTGGCATGGCCAAGGACTCATTTCATAAAGCTAACCAGGGTAGTGAAAGACAGAAAAATCTCATTGGAGACGAAGAAGATAGTGCTGGATTGCTATGTGATATATGTCCTTCGGTATGTCAGTGAATATTGCACGATCACCTCAAGGATGAAAGAGAGGCCCGAGACAGCAGAAATTAGGTTTTACAGAAGAATGCTGAGAATACAATGGACTAAGCACGTGAGCAAACATGAGGTGTTAGAGAGAATGGAAACGAGAAGAAAACTCATACTTAACATCAGAAAGAGACAGCTGAGGTTCCTGGGACGCGTAATGAGGAAGGTTGACCCGGAGAATTTAATACTCACACGGATAGAAAGAAAGAGAGACAAGAGAAAGCAGCGCGAGACATACTTGATGAACTTGAGCAAATGGATGGCGGAGCGGAGTTTGGGAGAGATACCGAAATTTGAGAGTGACAAGAAACAGAACCAAGTGGAAGTTCATGATCGCCCACGTCCTGAACGGACACAGCATATGAAGAATATGTATACAGTAATATGAAGAAAGGACAATAAGAAATTTACTGTTCTTTAATATTTATTTTTAATTTTACAGATTGTATAGGAATGATGGCTTTATGGTAGTTAAAAAGTTCACTAATTTTAAAATTGAAAAGATTAGATAACGTATTGATTGTTTAAGTTCCTAATTCTAAAAGTAACAATTAGTGTGACACTTCGGCCCGTCTGGCTTGCTGCCCTGGTCCAGAAACTGCTGCGATGATGATGACCGGAACCTGAATGGGTTGATGCTGTCAAAACGGCACCAATTATGACGACGCTTTCGGGCCGCTAGTCGTGATGATTTCGTCACAGCAGCTGGTCCTCAGGACGACTATTACAACAACGAACTCTCTGTCCACGTTGTGTTCATTTGATCTCAGAAAGTCACGTAGAAAAGCCTGGTAGCCGTCTCTCTACCATATCAAACCAAACCGGACACTTGTGTACACTTGTGGTAAAAAAAAAAAAAAAAAGGCACGAGAAAATAAATAAATAAGTTCGAAGACGACTGGATGAGTTACGAAATAAAGTTTTTATATATAAAAAAAAAATATTTAAAAGCAGAATGTACAATCGCCGAATTTCAGAGTTTACAACGGAGAGAAGGTTTCGTTTAAAAACAAAATAATCAGAGCTTCAAATGTCCCAAATAAAAATAAGTCCTTTCGAAGTTTCGTTGATAATAATCGGAGTTTTCAAATATTCTAAATAAAGATAAGTCTTTCGAAGTTTCGTTAAAAATAATCAGAGATTTCAATTTTTAAAAATAATCAGACTAACAATTCTCCAAATAAAAACACGTCTTTTCGGATTTTATCAAATTTTGCACAGGCAGTGGTGACTAATGGTGATGACGACGGCAGTGACAGTGGCGGTGGTGGGTCGTTTTGTCTTTGTCGCCTGACAGCTTCGTAAAATACACTGAATCTCTCTTTTTGCTAGTTTAACTGTTTCTCGGTTCATTTTGTTTCTTTACATCCTTAGCTAGGACACTATCGGAGGCGCTGTATTTGATATTAACTCATTAAGTTAATCGGTGGCAGGCTTTTCTAAGTTTCTTTATATCTTCAGCCATGAGTTCTATGGTAGGCGGCTAGTCTCTTGGTCGTGGCTCCCAGTTGGGAACACTTTTTTCTCAGTCGTTACATCTTGACTGCATCTTCAAAAACTACCCAACCAACTGATTTTCCTCACTCGGTCTCTATTTTTATAACTGTCCCCAATTCTCTTGGGGGATCTATGCCACTCAAAGCTTTGACCAATGAGATTATTTTCCACCCACACGATGCAAGGGGGGCTCAACGAATGAAATATCAACACCTCACATGACGTAATGTCTTTCTGTCCTATTCCTTTCAATTACATCATCTATTTTTCTGATGTTAGAATTTGTTTCCAGGAATAATTTTGAGGATTTAACCTTACCTGATCTCATCAAGGTTTATGACAAACTTGAAATTATATTCCAGCTAAAGCTTAATTTTTTGATTTTACTAGCGGGCAAAACTTCTGCTTTATATCACACAATGGCCGACAACATGTTGACCCCCATTTTGACTTGCAACACCTGAAAAAGTGTTTTGATCAATTCACTAGCGAGTTTCCAAGATTTAAAATATAAATTTGCAATATACATTTATTTTTTTTTTTTACAATTCCTTAGCCACGTTCATATTGCGATCGACAATAAACAATTTTATCGTGTTATTATATTTATTTTTCTCTCCACTCATATCGCAATCTGCAAAATTAACAATACCACTAGTCACAATTTCCCTCACTCCGTTGTATGAAACCAAAAAGAAATATATCCACGTGGAAATAGGGTTACATTAGCACCAAAATAAAAAAGCAAAATTTCGAGATATAACTTCAGACCTAATGAACAACACATACCAACCCTACAGAAAACCTTATAACAATCATCTATATATCCACCCTAAGTCAAACTATCCTTGTTCTATAGTTAAATAAATGCCCCTATCCAAAAACTAAATTAAAAATTCATCAAATTTTCCTTGTCTGTCATATTGAACGAAACATGTTTGAAAAATAAATTGACGACCAAATATGGCGGCCACAGTCTCAATAATTCAAGATACGCGGATGACGAGGTGCTGATCTGACATGGAAAAGAGAATGCAGGACCTCTTACAGCAAGAGAAAGGAAGAAGCATAAAATTCAAGAAAACTGAATGTATTGTCACCAGCAAAAAGAAGAAGTTCTTAGTCTCAGCCATGATACCATTTACTCAGAAGACTTATTTAGCCTTCAAAATTCAGTTTGCGACGGAAAACTTATTTGACACCGATACCGGAAAACAAAATTTGACTTACATCCATTCATTTTAAAATTCGAGATCAACCTTTTAACAACCTACGTTTTTCGTGCCAACGTTCAAAGAGTCTGAGCTCCAGGGCCATGAATTAGTTTTAAAGCTTTCATTACACCCGAACAACGCCGGGCTATACTGCTAGTTAAATAATAAATGCCTAACTGAATCTGTATTTTACTACTGCATCATCACACTGATAGAGAATCCATATATTAACAAATTTTACATCGGTAGTACAAAGAATAAATGTTATCTCTGTTGGATCCGACATCTTTATTCCTTTAAGAATAGCCATTGCAGAAAGTAGATCTCTTTAGCTAGGTATTTCTGACACCTAATAAAAACTAATAAAACCCATACGGTAAAATGGAAAATATTTGAAAAAAAACAAGTATATATTATCAGAAATATGAAAGATAAAGATTGACTTAACTTTTGAAAAAGAGTAAAAAAATTTTAAAAAGTGAAAAGGTAAGGTGGGTACGAATAAAAATAAAAATTGATGACAGCAGTCGTATGTAAAAGAAGAGGAAATAGCGAAGCTATTTATGTTCCGTAAGTAAAAAAAAAAGCCCATACCCTTGAAAAAATATTTTCCGTTAGTCACCACACAAATGATCACTTAAAGAAGAATTCATAATAAAAATATGATTTCGAAACATGGGAAATTCTGTGTTGTGAAAATGTTAAATTAATTATATATCAATAATATATATATATATATATATATATATATATATATATATATATATATATATATAATAAAGGAATAGGGTTGTTCCAACGAGAGTAATTTGTTTGTTCACCTGAAGAGAGTCAATTTTAGACTCGAAACACGTGTAGCGCAAACCATGACAAATTAATACTCCATAACTTGTATGAATACCAAAAAATAAATATATATTTTAAAGAAAACGTTCACGGCTTCTCACACTTTTTATTTTATATATATATATATATATATATATAGATAGATAGATAGATAGATAGATTATAGGTAGGTTTTGTTGAAGGCTATCACAATGCGTTTAATAAAATTGAACATCTATTGAACAGGTGAAGAGGCTCATCCCTTGTTTCCTGTTTAGGATGCGGTTTCTGGTTTTTTCTTTTCCATTCTTTTCACTCTTTTCTCTCTTTATTTTTTTTTTCAATTGGAGTAGATAGACTAAACTATCGCCCGGTTCACACTCCACCCACATCTATTGAACAGGTGAAGAGGCTCATCCCTTGTTTCCTGTTTAGGATGCGGTTTCCGGTTCTTTCTCTTTTCCAATCTTTTCACACTTTTCTCTCTTTATTATTTTTTCAATTGGAGTAGATAGACTAAACTATCGCCCGGTTCACACTCCACCCACATCTATTGAACAGGTGAAGAGGCTTATCCCTTGTTTCCTGTTTAGGATGTGGCTTCCGGCTTTCTCTTTTCCATTCTTTTTACCCTTACGTAGCCCCCAGCGCATCAGTGGCGTTATCGCCTTGCTTGGGGTGATATGATTACAAAAAAAATAAAATAAAATAAAATAAAAAAAATAAAGGAAGGTAAAGAATGTGTTGGGTATTACCTATTTTTTATTCAGTAATATTTCGAGATCAATGATAGGAGAGCTTGTTTTCAAGTCCACTTATAATTTAGAACATGTACAAATTACAATCTACTGCAAAGTGTACATTTTGTTTCGACATTGAAAGGGCAATGTCTCAATATAGACGCTATTTTGCGAAGGGAGAGGGAAAATTCGCTTCCCTATATTGGTAAATTTTTGTGTGCGGGTAGAGAAAATGAGAAACCAGAATGGGGGATTATGAAAGAGACGTTGAGGAAATAAAGAACAAAAATAGGAAAACGGGAGAAAAGAAAGAGAGAATTAAAAGAGAGAATTAAAAGAGATATGGTAAAAATTTCAAAGAAAAGGCGCCAGGTTTAAAAGTAGGAAATAAAGTACAGTCATATACAGGATGCGCGTTGTGGTGCAGTGGATATCGACTCGGAATGACAAATCGGGGTGCCGAGTTCGAATTTCAGTTGAATTCTTTGCATTCACTTACGCACAAATGCCATTGGGAAAGGTAGTAATCCGTCTCTTTCCACCAGTTATGGGTTAATTAATAAGACTGACTATAGCCTTGTCTGGCAACCAGTCTAACGTAGAAAGCAATGGCAACCAACTGCGATCGAGAACATGATCGCCCCAAGCGTGTATCACGTATGGCTCTTAACTGACTGACATATACAGCATTTGATGACTCGACGTTTGGGCTTAACAAAGAGGAAGAAGTAAGAAAATGCATAGAGGGGTGAAGAAACTGGGAGAAGATTGGCGAAGAAGAGAGAGAGAGCTGTGAGAGACAGAATAACTGGACAAGTGGTGGGGGTTTTTAACACTCTGGCCTGGAATTGGTAGTGGATAAAAATATCTGTATTAGTGAAGTATAAGGCTACAAATCATATATATATATATATATATATATATATATATATATATATATATATAGAGAGAGAGAGAGAGAGAGAGAGAGAATGTATATATACATACTATACTTGATCTCATGAATTTATGTGCGTTGGTACAGTGGATATCGGCTCGGAACGAGAAATCGGGGAGCCGAGTTCGAATTCCAGCTGAATTCATTGCATTCACTTACGCGCAAATACCCTTGGGAAAGGTATTAATCCGTCTATTCTTTTCTGTTATGGGTTAAATAACAGGACAGATTGGGTTCTATCGCCTTGGACGGCATCCAGTCTACCGCAGAAAGCAATGGCAACCTACCGCGGGATAATCTTCTGCCCAGTCAGTCATGTCTCTTTCAAGACATGATCGCCCAAGCGTGGATCACGTATGGCACTTAACTGACTGACTGACAATTAGGTCTCATCGTTTTACAGTTAAAATAGCGAGATATAACCATCAGTTCGGTGCTACTATTGCGTTATGTCTACCTCAACAAAAAAATTAAAATGTCTCACCATGATCGCTACTATGTCTCATCATTTTACTGTTGAAATAAATGAATGTAACCGTAAGTTCTATTATAATATTTCCTTTTCTCACACATTTCGCCTGTGAAACTCTCTTCCAGTACATTCAATTAAAATATGTCTGACCATGGTGGCTACTATGTCTCATCATTTTACTGTTGAAATAGTTAGATATAGGTGTCCCCACATGTAGGGTGAGTTTGGGAAATCGTTATTTAGGTCTGTCGAAACTTAACAAATTCTAACATTTTTCTCATTATGGTGCTATTTTCTCTAATGGCCCAATAATATACAATTATTGTTATTATTGTTGTTATATTGTTGTTGTTATTACTATTATTATTATTATGTAATTTTCATCATATTCGGTATGGGCTACCAGCAATATTTATTGTTATTATACTGTCATTTTCAATTTTTTTTTTCGTTCTCCGATACCCACTTACCGGCAAACACACATTTATATACACACACACCCACCCACACACACACACACACACACACACACACACACACACATATATATATATATATATATATATATATATATATATATATATTCGTCATCCACATACAAGCCTGTTTAGCTGTATCACAGTTCATCAGTGTGGCTAAACATCCACTTGCTTCTGGCCGAGATCGAAACTCGACCAATTTGGCGTTAATCGGAGTCGCTAACCCCTAAAGCCATAGGCATATGGAATCAGCGAAGAGAAAGTTTAGTGTGTTCTATAAAAGCGAGGTATACGCACACCTATTACCGAAAAAACTCAATTCATTACTAGAGAGTAATGCAAAAATTGAAGAAGTCGTAGCTGTTTATATATATATATATATATATATATCAAGGTGAAGAGAACTAACAGTTTCAGAATTCCGAGTTCTGTGGCATTTACTTTTTTTTTAAAGTGATTAATACAAAAAATATTGTAGCGCATAATATAATTATTTTTTTAAAATTAATATAGTTTAAACTATATTAATTTTAGGTAAAAGAATTATATATATATATATATATATATATATATATATATATATATATATATATAATAAAAAGTGTGAAAAGCCGTGAACGTTTTCTTTAATGTGCATATTACTTTATTCTATACCAATTTCTCTCGTTGGAACAACCCTATTTCTTTATCCAATATAGATGTGTGTGTGTGTGTGTGTGTGTGTGTGTGTGTAATGTCTATATATATATATATATATATATATATATATATATATATAAATGCATCTAAATGTGTGTAAGGCCTCTTGCAAAGTAGACCCCATACCGATACACCCAGTCATCTCACCTCTAATTTTTGACATCCAACGACAGACCCCCGCTGCGCTGCCGACAAAGACCACCCTAAATGGCAGTGCTTTTCACAAGACCCTAGCGCCGACCCAACGTAGACGGTTCGCCTCCGTGGCGACAAGTTTATCTTCGACTGTTTCGGCACCATACACAAATTGTCAAATATACTTGATGACAGGACATCAATTTTCTCGAAGCCATAATAGCGAAGGAGATCAAATAAATAAATAAGAGCAAACGAACTTCCAAAAAGCTAAAAGTGCATTAGAATACGGTTAACTGGAGCACCGGTAAATTAGGACGTCCGTTTCTCCCTAATAAAATTTACCGACCGAACAGAAGCGAGAAACCTGATGTTGGCTCTCTCACAACAAAAAGGCAAATGAATAAAACTCGTCGTGCGCATCCGAGTTTTCGCAGATGTTCCGATTGAAAAATAAAAATTAACCAAATATCAAATTTCCATTTCGCGTGCCTACGCGAATTTTATTTACCAGCCAATGGGAAGCCCGGAATCAAATACAAGTATGAAATTCGAAATGAGATGCTTTTGATCCAAAAGGCAGATATAAAAAGCGGAGACAAAAAGCATCGTTATACAGACGGTGATAGGATAGAGTTATCAGTGCCTCCCCTTGACTTAAGTCGAGCGGCTACTATGCTGACCTCTTTCCTTCTCCCTGTCTCAAAAGCACTTATTGACATCAGGAGTGACCACTTCAACGACATTCCACACAAACCAACTTACTGACTTACTGACCTTAGAAGCGGCAACTTCAAAATGAACATCCCCTTACCTACAAGACGCTGCCACACTCCTCAGCCTTTTATCTCTTTCAGCATTATATTATTTTCTATGAACATTCTAACCTCCGTTGGACTTTTATTTCAAGTATTATTTTAATTGTAAAACATAAATTGAAATGTGTATACATATAAATGTTATTTTATACTCAAATTGCCTTTCTTGATTTTATAATCATTTTATGAATTATAATGGGCTATCTTCCCACAAGGCCAAATTCCGTTAACCTGCACGGTATCCAATTACCCTTCACTAGAACGGAATCCTACTACTAGAAAAAGAATTAATACGATACCCGCTATACAACTACTTCCATTCTGGGCTCTTTGGTTTTTTTTTTTTTTTTTTTTTTTTAATCATCTCACCCCAAGCAAGGCATTCCACTGCCACTATTGCGCATGGGGCTACATAGGGGAAGGTAAAGAGAAGGAGTGGATAGACATAGGGAATGTCAGGAGAAAGGTGATAGATGAGTAAGGATAGCGAGGATGAGTGTCGGGCAGATGGGAAGAGTGTTTGATAGAATGGGAGCAGGTTAGTGTGTTAGGAGGTGTCTATTGACCTTACATTTAAACTCCTGGAGATTGTAGCCGTCGGGGAAGCAATCGTTTGGAAGAGAATTCCACAGTCGGGAAGTGCGAGGAAAGATACTTTTTTTTTTGAGTGATACTTTTTTTATCAACACTTTGAAGATTATTTAAAGCACAAAATTTTATTAGATTCTATTTTTTTTTTTTTAATTTTTTTTAGCTAATATTGGTTTTGACCCAAATCTTACGAATTAACCCATAGCTAGGGAAGAAGCGATAGATTCATACCTTTCCCAAAAGTGTTTGTGTGTAAGTGAATATAATAAACCCCAATGGAATTTGAACTCTGCTCTCCGAATAACAGTTCCATGTCATTATTCATTACACCACCTGAGCTTTCAGCACCTTATATTTCCCGACGGTCACCTGATCAGGCTCGACGTTGCTTAAGTTAGGTTGCTCGTATAGGAACTGGAGTTTCGAAACCCAGATGTCTGCAAGCATAGATACCTTGAGACAAGGGTTAAAATAGTTACCTCCAATCATTTTCGATAACTAACTTTTAAATTGAATTTTTAAAAATAAAAAATTAAAATTCTTGAATCTTTTATTTAGTTCTAATTGAAAACTAAACGATTAAATTTTCTATTGCCAGTAAGCAAAATACTCTGGTGTATTTCAAATGGAAATTATACTGAATGAAGCTAAAATTTTGAGATTTCTTTTACTTTTTCGGCTTTTTTTGAGTGATCGACACATTTGTAAACAAAAGTTCATTCTCGGTTTTAAACATCTTGCACAAATAAAATACACATCTCTGACACGTTATTTTTTGGAAAATTAACAAATTTAATGTTAAATTAATCTTATTTACACAAGTATTACTTATTTATAGCATGAAATTTAGAATAAAACTATTTCTTAATTGAAGTTTCTGACATTTCCCCCATACTTGTAATGTAATGACAGCTCGACAGATTCGGGATTAGATAAGTGTATGGCGATCACAACTGACATAATCGTACATTTTGTTTTCCTTTAAGGACAAGAAACCGTGAAACACATGACCTTTTAATGTACGAATAGAAATTACCATACAAAAAAAAAGTCAAATAAACACACAAAAACAAAAATATTAAATAATTTTTAAAATACAATGGCTAGATGATTTGTATTAAACTTTTCAATTTTCGATTAGTAAATATAGTCTGAACTTCATAAATTACAAGCCTAACATCTACAAGTTTTTGAAATATTTTAAAATTATTTTTGAAAATTTATAAATTATTGTAATTCGAAAAATTGAAAGCAATTCTTTTAAAATTTTATTATTAATCGAATTTTTTTTCAGACTATAATATCCTTAATTTATTAAAGCAATTAAAAAGCTTATCTAATTAAATAATATCGAATTCGGAGCAGATTTTCATTTAATGGGACTAAATGGTTGAAAAAATAATAATAGATGATTTACATTCCCCAGTGAGTCCTGCGTTTTACTAATAAAACTAATTTTGCCTACAGAATTTAATTTCTTGAAATTTCATGTAATTACGTGTAGGTGGCGGGGGAACAGATGTAAAAAAATATTTTGCCAATATTTTTTTTAAAATAATGATTTCAAAAATAATTTTGTTTATTTATAAGTCCTGAAGGTTTCATTAAAATCAGACAATTATTTGATTTTTGCAAGAATTTCTAAAATAATGTGTTATGTAAAAGTACATGTTTTCATTGTAAATTCTCCTAACAAATCGGCTCCCCGCTAACGAAAATAAAAGCAAGATTTTTACCAAAATTTCCAAAGTGTTAAAAAGGATTTATAAAAAGTATAAAATAATTAAAAAAATACTTTGATCTTTCCTCTTGGGATCATTTTGATGGAAAAAGTTCGTTTTTATTAAGTTTAGGGCCTCTTTTCTTCATACTATGCTGTTTTTTCAGCGATTTAGAGGAGGTACCTAGTTTAAAATTCAAAATTTCAGATAATCGAATACGCCAATTATCGATAAAGAACGAAGTAGATCACTTTCCAAAAGAAAATTTGTTTGGCAAATAAAACCTTATAAGTCATTAATAATTTTAATAAGCTGAAACACATCATATTGTCGACATATATACACCCGAAAAGTTTAGAAACGTCAGTTGGTTAATATTGTTTTTATTTTGATAATGTAAACTTGTATAACAAAATCTGATAAATATTTAGCCTAATGTTTTTACTAAACAAAAATTTTTCTTAGTTCCCATTTATAAATTAAACATAAGTTCAAAATCTATCAGTCTACATAAGCAGCAAATTTAATCATTGTAATCTTTAGTGTGGTAACAGAACAAAAGCCTAACGGACCAAATCCACGCGTTTTTATCACTTTGGTTTTGCCAAAAAGTTATAAAGAATTGTATTTTTACCTTACTAGCAGAAACCATGTGTTTGGTATGGGAGGTCAACTTTCAACAAATCTGTGAACAAAATCTTAGCTTCTTATCCGAAAAGTGAACAAAATTTTTAAAATTAGCAAATTCAAAGTTAAACTAATCTGATTTGAAACAAGTATTACATGAAATTTAGAATATGAGTATTTTTAAAATTTTTCTGACACGTTAAGTGATTTATGACAGCCAGATGGGATGCCTAGTTGACTATGATTGATCATAACTGACATAAATTTATGAAACCTAACTGAACATTTCGTAAGGGGATTAACTCTTGAAAAACGCGACCTTTTAATATGTCACCTATGGCATTACATACTAAAAAAAAGATTCTTACACACACAATTTTTTTTTATTATTTTAAAAATGTTAATGCGTGAAAATTTGTATGAAGGTTCAATGAGCAAATATAATCTCCATTTATTAAATTAATAGTCTAATACAGACAGTGATTGGAAGAAATTTAAATAGATTTTTGAAACTTAATAAATTATTATAATTAAAAAATAAAAATAAAAACAATTCTTGCAAAGATTCATTATTCATCTAAAAACATTTCTCTTCAGACTGTGATATCCTTAATGTATATTATTTATAAAAGCAATTAAAAGCTTATCTAAAAAAAAGAATGGCATTATTTTATCGTATTTTTATTTCACTATTCGGAACAGATGTTCGGAAAAGTGACAACTGGTTGAAAAAAAAAAGTGGGTGATTTACATTCTCCAATGTGTCATGTATTTAATTGATAAAACAAAATAAAGACTGTAATTAATTTCTAGAAATTTCAGAAATTAATTGGATGTAGGTAACAGATGCAAAAAAAGTATTTTTGCTAA
Source organism: Ascarosepion bandense (assembly GCA_037127315.1). Taxonomy (NCBI): domain Eukaryota; kingdom Metazoa; phylum Mollusca; class Cephalopoda; order Sepiida; family Sepiidae; genus Ascarosepion; species Ascarosepion bandense. The sequence continues at coordinate 1,982,327 of JBBBDQ010000794.1, read as the reverse complement.
GATTTTAATAAAAATAATAATTTCAAAAACAATTTCATTGTGAATAAGTCCAAAATTTTTCATTAAAATTCAACCTTTATTTGATTTTTGTGAGAATTTCCAAATTAATATGCTTTTACCAGGAAAAAACAGTTTCCTAATATTACATTTATCATAGTAAATTCTGGTTAAAATCTAGTCTCTCACTGACGTAAAAAAGAAAAAAGGAAAGAAAAGAAAAGAAAGAAACAAGCATTTTAACCAAAATTTTGAACGTGCTAGAAAGGATTTTTAAAAATTTAAAAATAATGAAAGATAATATTGACCTTTCCTTTTAATAATAACATAAAGGTTTTGGCGGGAAAACTTCGTTTTTATTAAGCTTATTGAAGCCTTTTTTTCTTTGTGCTATGCATTTTTTTCTTCCATATTTTTTTTTTTTTTTTTTTTTTTTGTACAGAGAATTAAGGGTGGCACCCGTTAATGCCTTGTTTGGGGTGAACTGATTAAAAAATCTATATCAATTCAAAGTTAGAACAAAAAGGCAAATTAATTTTTTTTCTTTCTTTTTCGCTACCTCTGCTATGTAAGTAAGTGATTTTAACCTGGGTAGCAAATTACAAAATTATTTCAAATATGAACGGTTGTTTTCTTAGCAATATCGGGAATGCCAATGAAAATCAAAATATCTTCACTGAAGGACCTGGCAAAGGTTATGGCGACCAGGCCCCCTGCTGCGTCATAAGTGAAAGCCACTGATTGCTTCTCACCCTTTTCGTTTCGCCCCAAGTCAAATGTAAAGTATGCTGGAGCCGGGGCAACTGGAAAGGGCACGGAGTTGGGGTCTGTGTAGAGATAATTAAAGAAAATAAATAAACTAGGGGGTAGGATAAGTATGGCCCTTCGAAGAGAGTCCTTAGAACTAGATAGTCATAAGTTATTTTTGGGGGTCGTTATCTGGCCACGCTGGCCTGGTATATATCGGAAGATCATCAATCCCTGCCATCAAGTGTATGTATCCACACACACACACACACGCACACACACACACACACACACACACACACACACACACACACACACATATATATATATATATATATATATAAATTATACTTTAGAACATGTCCAAACTACAATCTACTACAAAAGTGTACATTTTGTTTCGACATTGAAAGCACAATGTCTCATCAGGTAGTAAGTAAACGCTATTTTTGAAAGGAGATGGAAATTCAGTTCCTTATATTGGCAAAATTATTTTTGTGTACGAGGTAGATGGGGTATGGAAAATCTTTCTCCAATATAAAAAAGTGAGTTATGTTATGTTATATATATATATATATATATACAGCGAAACAGATCTGTCTGCGGATGACTATTTATGCTCACACACCCTGATTGAGCATTCTGGAAGAATGGTAGATTTTGAAAAACAGTAGCTATCCTGGTATGTACGCATCGCTCATTCAGTAATGAATTAGAGCACTCTGGCTATTGGGCGTGTATAATGATAATATACTCGCTAAAAAGTCTGCTTCTTCTACCGAGCGCTCATAGACCAGAGTTAGAATCACTGACTGACGCCACTTCGCTCGGGTTTCAATCCTGGGTTAAAAGCAATCAGAGTCTAAACGTACTGATGAGCTGTGATACAGCGAAACAGATCTGTCTGCGGATGACTATATATATATATATATATATATATATATATATATATATATATATATAGAGAGAGAGAGAGAGAGAGAGAGAGAGAGAGAGATAGCGAGAGAAACAGAAACAAAAAAAACATTGGTACTGAGGTAGAGGGTAGATAGATGAAAAGAGAAAGAGAAAAAAAATTGTGAAGACATAGATAAATAGATAGATAGAGAGAGAAACATAGTAAGAGGCTGACATTTATATGTATATATATAGAGAGAGAGAGAGCGAGAGAGACAGAGACAGAGGCAGACAGTCAGACAGACAGTACTATCCAGTATCCTTAAAAATTTAACAAAATGTTCTAAGCAATCTAATATTAAAGATTAGCGAGTTCCTCTTTGAGAAATGTTATCGCAGCTTCTTCAATGTACCACGTCCCTTCAATAAGTTGCCGAGCATGACTATTTATATTTTCCTCTGCTTCGTAGCTCTTAATAAATGTTGTCTTTTTGCCATTTCCCTAAACTATGTTCTATCAAATATTTACGTGCCGATCATGGCTTTACACAATTTCCTGTTGATTGTCGCTCTTAGCAAATTTTGTATTTTCGCTATCCCCCCTAAAACCCATTCCTCGCACCATTCACTCAAGGTCGTAGGGTTATGAGCTGTTTTCCGCGGGTCGCTTCCCTTCAATAATTCCTGTGAGTGTCAAAATTTCCAAGCTCTTATTTATGTTCCCTAGAAATTTTGACTGTCTCTTTCTGGTGTTAGCTCTAAGTCTTCTTTTGTTTCATTTTCTCTAAAACTTAGTTTGCTCACAGGTTCAGTTCGTGGCATGCTCAGCATCCTTCTGTAGAACCACATTTCTATTGTTTCAAGTGTCTTCTTAATCTGTGAGGAGATTGTTTTAGCATTCACAGACATGTAAAAAAAACTGCTAAAATGACTAAAATGACTTATGCTGATGACATAGGTGTTCATATTGAACAGGTGAATAGGTTCATCCTTTGTTCCCTGGTTAGGATGTGGTTTCCGGCTTTCTCTTTTCCAATCTTTTCACTCTTTTCTTTCTTTTTTTTTTTTTCTCAATTGAATTAGATAGACTAAACTATCGCCCGGTTCACACTCCACCCACATCTATTGAACAGGTGAAGAGGCTCATCCCTTGTTTCCTGTTTAGGATGCGGTTTCCGGTTTTCTCTTTTCCAATCTTTTCACTCTCTTTATTTTTTTTCAATTGGAGTAGATAGACTAAACTATCACCCGGTTCACCCTCCACCCACATCTATTGAACAGGTGAAGAGGCTCATCCCTTGTTTCGTGTTTAGGATGCGGTTTCCAGTTTTCTCTTTTCCAATCTTTTCATTCTCTTTATTTTTTTTCAATTGGTGTAGATAGACAAAACTATCACCCGGTTCACCCTCCACCCACATCTATTGAACAGGTGAAGAGGCTCATCCCTTGTTCCCTGTTTAGGATGTGGTTTCCGGCTTTCTCTTTTCCCATCTTTTCACTCTTACGAAGCCCCCTGCGCATCAGTGGCGTTACCGCCTTGCTCGGGGTGATATGATTAAAAAAAAAAAACAACGAATGAACTTGAACAAAAAATAACATAATTAAAGAAATGCTCCAAGAAGCAGGACTTAAAATAAAGCATTCCAAAACAGAAACAATAATCTAGAAATAAAATGAGTGTAATGGCGTCACCTACCCAGAATCCCTCAAAAAAATCAGGATGTGGTATTAGTAAATACAAACCACTTCAAATACCTTAGTGTATGGATCCGTTATAAGTAATTTAGTATGAGTGAAAAAGAAGTCGACCACAGTGTAGGTTGGGTTGAAGATGTGTTTAATCATTTTACCACAAGCAAAGTGATACACCCGATACCTGGATAAGATTTACTGAGCATGAAAAAATATGAAAAAACATTATTAAAGAAAGAGAACAATAAAAGATAATTCAGGAAGAGAGAAGATAGCGATTGACATTGGATTTAAGGGTTACTGAGTGTGAAAGAATGAGAAAATGAAAAATATTTTTAAGAAGAGATAACAATAAAAGAAGAGTAATTAGAAAGACAGAAGATGACGTTTGACATTGCCTTTAATGGTTACTGAGTGCGAAAGAATGAGAAAAAGAAAAATAATATTTGGGGGAGGAAATAAAAGAATAGAGGAATTAAGAAAACAGAAGATGTCGATTGACACTGCTTCAAAGGGTTTCTGAGTGGAAAAGAATGAGAAAAAGAAAAATATTATTAAGCCGAGAAGACAATGGAAGAAGAGGAATTAAAAAGACGAAAGATAATGATTGACATTGCATTTTAACTTTTGAAAATCAATGTGTTAGAACCAACGAATAATATCGACGAAGTTTTGCCTGTTGTACTTGGAATAATTTTAGCTTATTTAATTGAAGTATAAGAGTTCTTAACAATGTTTAACCTTCTTGATCGCAATAAGACGATATGCCGGAAAGGATGGGACGTTTTCCTCCCTCGGCAGGGTTTATTGTTTTAAAAAGCGACTGTTAAAATTTTAATGAAACTCAAACATATAAAAGCGTCTTTTCTGTTTTTTGAGAATTAATAACAAGGTTATAAAACACTATTCGTTTTTTTTATTTTTTTATTTTTTTTTTTTTAGATTGCCTGATTACAGTTATGAGTGGTGGTGCAATAAAAATCGGCTTAGAATAAGAAATTGATGAGCCGTGTTCGAATTCCTGTTTCAGCCACTTATACACAAATATCCATCTCCTCTCCTTCCAGCTTTGGGCAGGACAGATTGTGTTCTATAGCCTTGGTTGGCAACCAGTCTACCGCAGAAATAAATGGCAACCTATTGCGAGTAAATCTTCTTAACAGTCAGTTAATTGCACGTAAGGCAATTAACTGAATGTTTACAAGGATCTAAACTTATTTATAAATGGAACTGTGTGTGTGTGTGTGTGTGTGTGTGTGTGTGTGTGTGTGTGTGTGTCCGTTACCTATAGACTCCGAAACGGCTGAACCAATTTTCTTGAAAATATACACAGTGGTACTATAAGCGTTTGCGAGTGTTCTTAGCTATGTTTTGTGTCGAGGTACCCCCGATAAATATCGAAAATCGATAATCGAAAAAATCGGGTTATAGAAGGAGTGGTCCGATTTTAATCAAATTTGATACACTCATAGACAAAGACATAAGAAACGATATTCAGAAGTTTCAAGGTTGCAGTTCTTACAATAGTGCAGAAAATCGATATATATATATGAGGCAAGATGTTTGTGTGTGTGTCTGTTTATCTGTCTGTATGTCCTTTATACAAATCCACAATGTTTATCCGATTCTCACCAAACTTCAGACAAATATTCTTTAGGCTGAGTCTGAGCTCCAGGACCATGGATTAGTTTTAAAGCTTTCATTACACCCGAGCAACGCCGGGCTATGCTGCTAGTCATTTTATATTTACAAGATTATAAAATCTGTGTACTAACTATAATTAAATATTTATTATTTAGCATTTCATAAATAAATAAATATGAAAAGATTTTTTTTTAATAAAGATGAAAAAAAATCTCTGAGCGGAAACATTTAAATAACGACGAGTGAAGGTGATAAGAAAATCTACAAAAAAGCTTTTTTCTAACATTTCCTTCATTTGCCTTCGCCGTATCAAATTCACTGAAAACGCTCGAGAGTGAAGCTGGGGATGCGTGTTCCTTTTACGTCGGGGGTCACCACTGAAGCCGTAGGGAGATGATTTATGTTTCCTTGATTCGGCCTTGTGTCAGACATAACCAAACTCCTTACAGCTTACAAGTTTTATGCAGAATTATCATCAGAAGGTTGTTTGTCGGCAGGTTGGAATATGTGGAATTGTGTGGAATAGTGAAAGAATAAAAATATACATTTTGTATGTTAAAATAGCAATTTATTAAAAGACATGAATAACAACAATTCGTAGATATTAATGTTAAGTTAGAAAGTTAAGATATCAAGATTTGTAGAAAATGTTCGTAGTAGTAATTGTTGAACAAGTATATGCGTACGTACGTATGTATGTATGTATGTATGTATGTATGTATGTATTCAGTAGGAATGTCTTTGGATGGAGAAGAAGTAAAAGAAATCAGCATGCGAGAAGGATAGAGAAAGAGAACAAGGTGCGACCTAACCTTATCTCCAGGTCGATTTGAAGTTGAAGTTACATTTTAGTTGTTTCGTCTCGCGGCTCCCATCTGACTGACTAATTGACGCTGACCGGAGCCTTTTATAGTATTCAGATTTTTCGCACTTGATCACGAAGTCCCTTTTGATCTTTCAAGTCGCTCTCATTGGTCAGCAAATCAGTTTAACACCTACTTGCGAAATTCTGGTTTCGACTTTTTCTTTAAGCACTTGGTCAATCCTTTTTCTATTTGGGAAAAACTAGGATTACACAAGTAATTCTGAATTTTTGTAAAAGTGAAGAAGAAGATTGATTTTCATTGTTAATTTCTTATTCCACTACAAGAGCATCTGTTCCTCCGAACCAAACAATCTTTTAATTTTAGGTTATAGGCGAGATCACAAACACTCTATATTTTCAGTGTATAACGCGTTATTTAATGGATAGAGAAAGAGTTCTAGGTATATAAAATAGATGAGTTAAAATAGCATCAGTTCTTCTTAAACAAAACATTCTTTTAGTTTTTGATTTTAAGCAAGACCACAGACATTCTATATTTTGAGTCTGTATCTCCCTGTTCATTGGGTGAACAAGATTTCCTTTTTGAATAATGTCTATAATTTTTAAGCAAATATTGCATTGTAGTTTGTTTACATATTTCGATGATGTTGTAATTTCTTGTTTAATATTTGAGTAAAAACATTTCTTTTCAAATTTATTTCTTTTTAAAATGATAAAAAAAATCTTCATGAAAGGGAAATAATAAATATCGAATTATACTTGGTTGACGTATTTAACATACTCCTGTAAATAAACATCGCTGAGGTAGTCGGGGCTAGTGCGTACTAGCACCGAATCCCTGGGATCGAGTGGGGAAAACCTGATGGAGGGCCACGGGCAATGCTTTGTAACCCTCGCTTTCTTATCAACATTTGCTTTTTTCTACCAACATTTATATATGTTACAAATTAAGCTAAGCACAACTATTAAAGAATAAAAAAAATTCGCTGATGTTGACGTCATTTTGACTTTTTCTTTTTTTCATTCAAATCCCTGAATTGTTTTGCTCGTGCAAAAGTCTCGGAAATACTAAGTATAATTCACTATTTAAAAATGTTAAAATTATTCATCTTTTACACAAAAGAGATATCAAGTTAATAGTAAAAATTGCGGCATAACGTTATTGATTTATTTCATATGCAATAAGTTCTATAGCTCGGCGTTGCTCGGGTTTATTTTTAAATGGTGAGGTTGAAATGGTAAGGTCAAGTGCTTATTCAAAAAGCTGCAGTATGAGGTTGCCGTGACGCTTAAGTTTAAAAAAATGTGAAGTATTGGTATTGATTGTATGTGTAAAATGGGATTTATGCTTGGTCAATTTTGCCAATAAATGGAAATGAATTATGTACAATTGGAAGAACGGTGGCGGGCGTTACGGAGCCTGTAATGTGATGCGATGACGTTTTGATGCAGAAGAAACGCATGCATTGTCCCTGCAACGTCGGAGTGGTTGGCACTTTGTAGAAAACTGGAAATTGTTATGACATATGATACAATAGAAGTTATAAAAAAGACCCGATTTTTGTTGGAATAAAATTAAGCGTTTCGGAGAAATAAACGATCACAAAAAAAAAAAAAACAGTATTTTCTATTAATTTTTAACGCACTATGTGTGTCGATTGACCTTGATCTACCAGTGACTCGATTTTGGTTGAGTGTGAGTAAAGCGTCTTGGAGAGATGCATAAAAGTGTGCAAAAAACCACCTGAAATTATGTTTGTCGTTGATTTTTAACAAACCTTGTACAATTATCCGAAAAAAGTTTTGTAAACATCAAAGGTTCGGACCTTGATCAACAAGTTACTCGATTTTGGTTGAATTCACATAAAGCGTCTTGGATGAGAAGTGTTCATAAATTTTAAGCAATTCAGTGATTTCTGACATACCCTATAAATCGATCCGACATATTTTTGCGTACATCAAATGTTCATGTCATGAACGACAAGTGACACAATTTTGGTTAAAATCGAACCAAGGGTTTCGGAAGAGTAAAGTTGATTAAGGCGGAAACACACAAATACACACACAAACAGATATATATATCCATTTTTATATATAGATATGTTATGACTTGTCACTAATTTGTATTTAGATTCATTGTATTTATTTTCAGTTTTTCTGTTTGAATTGTGTGTGTGTGTGTGTGTGTGTGTGTGTGTGTGTGTGTGTGTGTGTGTGTGTTCGAGTGTTTTCAGTGGTGTGCGTTCGAGTGTGGTTGTTCGAATGTGTCTGCGTGTTTTCATATGTGTGTTCAAGTGTGTTCGAATGTGTGTGTGTATTTGGGTGTGGGTGTTTGGATGTGTGTATTCTGATGTGTGCGCGTTCGTGTGTGGGTCTGGGTGTGTTCAGATATGTGTGTTCGGATGTGTGTCTGTTACGATGTGTGTAAGTGCGTTCGGATGTTTGTGTGTTCAGATTTGTGTGTTAAAATGTGGGTATGTTCGGATGTGTATGTGTATTTAGGCGTTCGGTCGGTCGTTCAGTCGGTCGTTCGGTCGGTCAGTCACCGGGGAGAGAGATTCCAAAGTCAGGCACGAGTTCCGCGTGGGTGCTACTACTACGAAACGCTGAAAAGAAAATGAGGAAGAAATAGGAATTTTCCCATTTTTATTGTTTCTACCAAATACTGCAACCAAAAGCATTTTCCATTTTTTTCGATCTTACTATAGATTTAGTCAGTTAAGTGACACACGCTTGGGCGATCATGTCTCAAAAGAGACATTCTACACTCCCACCACATTCGTTACATATCATATTACCAAAAATAAATCGTTTTCATCATTTATTTTTCATTTAATCTCATCACCAGAAGAGGGGCAAACGTGGCTCCGAAACGCGAAATTTTTTTGTGTAGTGATACTATGCTTTTATAAATCATATATATATATATGTGTGTGTGTGTGTGTGTGTGTGTGTGTGTGTGTGTGTCAAACTATACATATATGTATACAAAAATCATAAAACGTCCCGACTTATAAATCCTACAATGCCAAACATCTCTGATACAGATATGCATAAGTCAAACAAGCAGAGAAATCAGAAAGACTCTCTTCAAGTCTCAAGCAAGAAAGTGATAAGCTAGGATAATTAATTTGATTTATGATACCCACTTATGTTCAGTGTTACACCCGTGTGCAAATTAATTAAAACAACTGCTTTAGTTTCCTTTCTTTTGCCATCGGTCAGTTTTAGACCCACTGGAGTTACATTGTGTGATCGATTTCTACTTTTTTCTTCAATTTAGGTTATTTGCAGTGGTGTGCAGTAATAGGAATCTATTTTCAGGGTGTATGATAAAATTTGTTTGACCTTGAAAAATAGTGTCATCCCTGATTGCATCACGTCCAGACATTACTGTCTTGATGGTCGATAACTTGTCCTACGGTCATTGTGTGCGATTGACGTTACTACGAGAAAGCGTACGAAAATTGTAACGCTGCACGAACACACTGGCAAGCCTTGCAGAGAGATCGCAGATATTGTTAGTGACTTCTTTTTGACTGGTAGTCCTGTCCTCAAGTCGAAGAAACAAACTGGATTCATCAGTCCAAAGCGTAAAGAAAAATGTGGTCAGAAAAAAAAAAAAAACAGCGAGTGACGAAGTAGACGTGATAAAAGATTCTCGGAAGATATTCTTTTTTTTTCAATTTATTTTGCACAACGGTGTATATATATATATATATATATATATATATATATATATAGATGTCAAGTCCGTGAATGTCGAGGACAATCCAACAAAATCTACTTAATATAGATATTAAGTGTTATATCTGTACAGAGAGCACAATGGATGTTATCCATAGCAATATGATATATATATATATATATATATATATATATATATATATATATATATATATCATCTCACCCCAAGCAAGGCATTCCACTGCCACTATTGCGCATGGGGCTACATAGGGGAAGGTAAAGAGAAGGAGTGGTTAGACATAGGGAATGTCAGGAGGAAGGTGACAGATGAGTAAGGATACCGAGGACGAGGGTTGGGCAGATGGGAAGAGTGTTTGATAGAATGGGAGCAGGTTAGTGTGTTAGGAGGTGTCTATTGACCTTACATTTAAACTTCTGGAGATTGTAGCCGTCGGGGAAGCAATCGTGTGGAAGAGAATTCCACAGTCGGGAAGTGAGAGGAAAGAAACTGTTAGAGTAGAAGTTATATATATATATATATATATATATATATATATATATATATACTCTAGAAAATTTTTTAGATATACTACAATTTCATGGGTAATACATATTTCACAGCCAAAAAATTGATCCTCGTCAGACCCAAAATATTCAAAATCATCTAGAAAAAAAATCACACACATGTGCTCATACCGAGAATATCCATTTGTAACGGTAATCTACAAAAAACATTTCCTTGCTCATTAAAAAAGAAAAAAAAAAGAAAGAAAAATAAAAATATACAAAAATCATAAACGAAAAAAAAATGGAAAGAGTAAGAAATTAGAAAAGGAAAGGAGAACGAATAGTACAAAAAGAAAGAAATTAAAATTTAACGTCTGAGATCGACACCAGCGTCTATGGTCTCGCTACATAACGAATACACGGTAATGAAATCTAGAGTATAAAGTAGAATTGCAATTCATCTGCTTTCTTAGAAAAAACATAAAATGGAAATTTTACATTAAATTTAATTTTAACGATAATGGGATGTATCTACGGTATAAAAATAAATTAAAATAAATTAAATTAAAATAAATTAAAAATCATAATTTTTAATACAAATTAAAATATAACTACCAGTAGTATTATATTATAAATATAGTTATAATAATTAAAAATAAATACATTAATTAATTAATTAAAACATATATACGAAAATGATAAATAAAATATTAAAAAACAATCAAAGAATAATATATATCTATATCTATCTATCTATCTATCTATCTATCTATCTATATATATATATATATATAACTTCGATTCGTCTAAGACCAAGCTGTTGTCTGTCAACCATTACAGGCAACCTCTCCTGCCTCCCATAAGCATAGACCAAGCGATTCATCCGGACAGCAATACACTACGCCTCCTCGGACTTACCGTCCTCAGACCTTAAATGGAACCACTATATTGAATCCATAGCAAAATCTACTGCTAAGAAGGTTGGCTCACTATGTCGATCCAGGATGTTTTTTCCGCCTGAATCCATCCTGCATATATACAAGTCAACCATCCGTCCGTGCTTGGAGTACTGCTGCCATTTATGGTCAGGCGCCCCTGCCGTTCTCCTCATTGTTCTTGACAGGCTCCAAAGGAGAGTTTGTAATGTGATAGGTGCTGATCTGGCGGCTCGACTGCAACCACTTCCCCACCGTCGAAATGTGGCCTCCCTTTGTTTGTTCTATAAATACTTTCATGGCTTCTGCTGGGACGAACTTAAGTCACTGGTGCCTCCTCAACAGGTGTTTACAGGTGCAACCAGACTGGCAACTGGGTCCCACCCATTCACAGTCAGGTTAGCCAAATGCAGACGACAATTCTACTCCTGCAGCTTCTTCTCTCGCACTTCCCGCCTGTGGAACTCGCTCCCGTATTCTTGCTTTCCTGACGGCTACAACCTCCAGAAGTTTAAATGCAGAGTCAATACTCATCTACTAACCACTGGACTCTAGCTCTCTCCCCACCCCCGTATAACCTTCCCTTTCTCTCCACCTATGTATGTGTCATCGCACCTGCTTTCTCAGCTTTCTATTGCTCCTTTCTAACTAGTTTGTACTCCTCACTCTTTTCTAATTAATCTTTTTACAGTTATGTAGCCCCCTGCACATCAGTGGCATTTCCGTCTTGCTTGGGGTGAAATGATTTATATATATATATATATATATATGAACACAAAAGAGACATCACTAATAATAATCTAACCAATGCATTAGTGGTTCATAGAAATAAATTCAACCACAATTTCGATTTTAAAAATGCCACACTAATAAAAAGAGTGGACAATTTATTCAGAAGGAAGATTCTAGAGAGCGCCGCTATCCAATACTACCAAAACATCAATTTGCGCCCCGGATTTTTCCCAATCTCACCATTGCTTGTGGAAACTATATTGAAACAAACTAATATATATATATATATATATAAAGATCCTAGGAAGTCATTATTTATTTTGTTTCAGTTATTTTGCACTATGTTGTATTTCTTAACACGTAATTTCGTTTAAATTCAAACTAATGACGTCAAAGAGAACATAAGTTGCCTCCGGCGAAACGCGTCTTTGATACATGTAAAAAAAAAAGAAAAAGAATTTTGTCGTATCATCTTCACTTTTGTTACCGATACTACTATGCAACCTACAAACTCACAATGACTTAGCCGCAACGACAGATCTCGATGAAGCAAAAAGAAATCTTCATTCGATTAGGCTTCATCAACGTTAAGTATTGAACTAATAACAGGACAAACGATAAGGATCCAGCATCCGGTCTTATCTTGAAAGCCGTCGCAAAAAATCCCTTTTATGCGAAGAAATGTGTAGATAACCCTACACTTAAACGCGCGATGAATATAGATATGACTGTCTAAGCTTTCAGTCTGCCGCCTGAAACCCTCACAACACTATTGATTTGTTTTTGTTTTTTTCTCATATTTTTTTATTATTATTACTTCTTTCCCAGCATGTTTTACATGTTCCTGACTTCACCTGCCAGGAATATATTTTAAACGTCACTTATTATATATCAACTATCAAAATATAATAAAAACAAAAACTATTCGAATTTCTAAGCTTTTTTCGAACAAGTTTGTACATTGTAAGCGTCTTCCGTCTCTTTTGCCACGCAGTTTTTTTATCGCTGAGGGGCCATCAGAAACGATTCCGCCCCCTAGCATCCATCACCTTGACTTCGCGACCTGGCCTTGATAAAGTGTGAGCAAGATTCTTGATTGATAAATTCCCTCAGGAATCCTGAAATGGCACTCAGCAGGCCCAACGAAATTCTTCGAGGTATTCTGCTCTTAAGATCTGTGGCACTATAACATTTGAACTTCATTAGTTGCTACGAAGGAGGTTTTGTGGAATATCTGGCCACTCGAGAAGCCATGAAAATAATAATGACGCTTTGACAGATAAATTGGTGCAAGGGAGGATCAAATGAACCACAATCGAATGGGCGAAGACATATAAAAAGATTGAGATAGGCAGATAAAGACAAAAATGGAGGGGAAGACATTGGTACAGACTGAGACAGTAGATAGCTAGAAAGAGAGAGGCGGAATATATTTGTACAGACTAAGACAAAGGGTACAAAGAGTAAGTGAGAAAGCGTTTGTACAGACTGATATATATATATATATATATATATATATATATATATATATATATATATATATATATATATATATGCGTGTGTGTGGATGTGTGTGGGTGGGTGTGAATATACCGTACTGATGAGGTGTGATACAGCCGAAACAAAATCTGTTTACGGATTATATATATATATATATATATATATATATATATATATATATATATATTAGGATTTAGAACATGTACATTATTTTTTAATATATGCCCTCGACAATTATATGTTTGTTTCAACGTTGGGTACCCAACATTTCTTCGGGAGGTAAAAGCGAAACGTTGAAACAAACACATGATTGTCGAGGACATATATTAAAAATAATGTACATGTTCTAAAACATAATTTATAATAAATATTCACAGAGCTATACATCATATATCGAGCACTGTTTTAAATTAATGTTTTGGACGGAAAAGATTCTTTCTTCGTTCTGTACCCACACGTATATATATATATATATATATATATATATATATAATATATATATATATTATATATATATAGTCATATATATATAGACTATTTACGCTCTCACACCCTGATTGAGCACTCTGGAAGAATGGTAGACTTTGAAAAACAGTAGCTACTCTGGCATCTACGCATCGTTCATTCAGCTATTGGGCGTGTATAATGATAATATACACGCTAAAAAGTATGCCTCCTTCTACCGAGCGCCCGTAGCTCTGAGGTAGAATCGCCGACTGACGCCAATTTGTTAGAGTTTCAATCCTGGGTAAAAGACAATCGGCTGTCTAACCGTAATGATGAGCTGTTATACAGCGAAACAGATCTGTCTGCGGATGACTATATATATATATATATATATATATATATATATATATAAGTAGTCATAGTAAACGGGTTATATATGTAACTAAACTTATTTATAAATGGATCTTTGTCTGAGTGTGTGTGCGTGTGTGTCCTTTACCTATAGACTCCGAAACGGATGAACCGATTTTCTTGAAAACTTACACAGTTGTACTATAAGCGTCTGCAAGCGTTCTTAGCAAGCTTTTGTGTCGAGGTACCCTCGATAAATATCGAAAATCGATAATCGAAAAATCGGGTTATAGAAGGAGTGGTCCGATTTTAATCAAATCATAGACAAAGACATAAGAAACGATATTCAGAGGTTTCAAGGTTGCAGTTCTTACAATAGTGCAGAAAATCGATTTTATATATATATATATATATATATATATATCAGGCAAGATGTTTGTGTGTGTGTCTGTTTATCTGCCTGTATGTCTGTATTTTTTCAGCCCTTTTATTTTAATTTTTGCTTCGGGTTTGGCTCTAAGTAGGTATAATTGTAGTTCTTAATCTCAGCCATGACACCATTTACTCAGAAGACTTATTTAGCCTTCAAAATTCAGTTTTCGACGAAAAAAACTTATTTGATATCGATACCAGGAAATCAAAATTTGACTTACATGCATTCATTTTTCTCTCAGTTTCCGGTTTCGCTTTAACTGGAAACAACTATTGCTTCTTAGTCTTTCCTGCCAACATCCAAAGAATCTGAGCTCCAGGATCATGGATTAGTTTTAAAGCTTTCATTACACCCGAGCAACGCCGGGCTATACTGCTAGTGTATATATATATATATATATATATATATATATATATATATATATATATATATATATCGCCCGGTTTATACTCCACCCATGTCTATTGAGCAGGTTAAGAGGCTCATCCCTTGTTCTCTGTTTAGGATATGGTTTCCAGCTTTCTCTTTTCCGTTCTTTTCACTATTACGTAGCCCTCTGCACATCAGTGGCGTTACCGCCTTGCTCGGGGTGATACGATTAAAAAAAAATATGTGTGTGTGTGTGTGTGTATGTGTTTGTGTGTGTGTGTGTGTGTGTGTGGTGAGAGAGACAATGGAAAACATTAGTCTCGACTGAGACAGAAGTTAGAGAAAAAGGGAATGTATTTCTCTAAACTGTGACAGACGATAGATTGTTGAAGAGAGAAAGAGATAGACAGCTTTGTTCAGACTGAGATAGATAGAAAGATAAGAGGCCTATATATATTTATAATTTATAACAAGATTATTATTAATGGATGCTTGAATTTGAGTAGATGCTCTCTTTTCAATATTAAACAACATATTTATTTATTCAAATATACCGGCTCGTACAATCTAGTTTCATATATATATATATATATATATATATATATATATATATATATATATATTCAATCCTCAAAATAACTTAAAGTATATAAATAAAATCTCAAAATCCAGATCCTATTATATTAAATTTGTTAATATAAAAAATGATTCAAATATGCAGGTTTCATTAAAAATGACAGACAAAGTGTGTGTTAAATTTTTAATGTAATTTTTCATGTGATCGTATGATTTTTTTTTCTTTTGCGAACATAAAAATTGTACAAATGTTTTGTTTATCTGAGCGCTTTTGGCTAAAAGCTAAGCAATGTATTAAGAAACAAAACAAATCCGTTATTAACAGAGAAAAGCCTACTGAAAACAAGATTAGCTGATTTAAAGTATAATTAATCTGATTTATAACAAATAATATTTATTCATTTTTAAGTATTTCGTGATTTTTTTTTTTTTTTTTTTGTCACGGAAGTATGTGTTTTGGTTAAATGTTGACAGCTCTGTTGACCATGATCCATAGAATTCTCGGTATCTTTCTATAGAACCACATTTATGCTGTCTCAAGGCTCTTCTTCTTCATCTGTGAGGAGATTTTCCAGCATCCACTGCCATAAAGGAAGACAGATATTGTTCAGTACTCTTTAATTTGTTTCTAACGGATTCGTTATGTTTCTTAATACATTGATTAGGTTTTGGAAGGCATCTTTCGCTATCCCTATGCTCTTTCAGGCTTAAGAGTTGCTCTTCCCGTCCTTTGTTAACCCTTTGTTGCATATTGGTTACAATTGTAACCAATATGCAACAATGGGTTAAAACCCTTCTCAGACATTGTATGTTTGTACTTGTTTGATTATGGTATCTCTGATTTTTAATTTGCATGCTGGGCTGACCCTTTTGTTAATAACAGGGGATTCTGTCTTTTTGCATTTAGTCCTTTCTTCTCGCTTTCCTTCATTACCTTCTGTAGGACTTCTAGTAGTTTCCGTCATGGATCTACTATCAAAATTATATCAACTGCTATTCTTGTGTTGTTAAAATTGTGGCCGGCAATTAGGAATCCTTGTATAAATTCTAATTTTTCAGAATCACCTTGGTGTATAGTTTAAATAAGGCTAGTGGGAAGACACCCCTTTCTCTCTCTCTCTCTCTCTCTCTCTCTCTCTCTCTCTCTCTCTCTCTCTTTCTTTCTTTCTCCCTCTCTCTCTCTCTCTCTCTCTCTCTATATATATATATATATATATATATACATATATCAGTTTTTTACTATGACTCTCTCTATCTATTCAAAGCTCTGTACAAAGTTCTCTCTCACTTACTCTCTCTCTCTCACAATTTGTATCATTGTTTCCTGTATCTGTCTCTGCCTCTCTTTCTGTCTGTATCTCTCTGAACGAAGCTCAATTCGATTTCATTTAAACATACACGAAAACCTACTCGTTGACAACACAAGTATCATAGTATCATCTACATGTAAAAATGACTAAAAATAATGGAGGCTTTATTAATAAAATAGAAGGTGCCAACACTCAATAATATCAACTACGAACACGGTAATAACATGCTTACCGTATTCAGTACATAACACATACCATTACTC
The DNA here is from genome assembly GCA_037127315.1 of Ascarosepion bandense. NCBI lineage: Eukaryota > Metazoa > Mollusca > Cephalopoda > Sepiida > Sepiidae > Ascarosepion > Ascarosepion bandense. The sequence goes on along the minus strand of JBBBDQ010000794.1, from coordinate 1,965,414 downwards.
TACATCATACATAACACCACATACATTCTGTTCCACCTAAAATAACATTAATCCTTAAAAATGGCTAAAATCATAGCTAAAAGTGCTCGAGTAAACAAAATATTTGGACAATTTTTGTATAATTTATGTTCTCAAAAGAAAAAAGATCATAAGCTTGTCATTACACTTTGTTATTTTTAAAGAAACTGCATAAAAGAGACATTGCTCACCAATATATATATATATATATATATATATATATATATATATATATAAATCTTTGTCTTTTATGTTTGTGTGTGTGTGTGTGTCCGTTAACTATAGACTCCGAAACGGCTGAACCGATTTTTTCTAATATTTACACAGTTGTACTATAAGCGTCTGCAAGTGTTCTTAGCTAGGTTTTGTGTCGAGGTAACCCGCATAAATATCGAAAAACGATAATCGAAAAAATTGCGTTATAGAAGGAGTGGTCCGATATTAATCGAATTTGATACACTCATAGACAAAGACATAAGAAACGATATTCAGAAGTTTCAAGGTTGCAGTTCTTACAATTGTGAAGAAAATCGATAATATATATATATATATATATATATATATATATATATATATTGTGAGTATTTTGGCAGCATTTTTTCATTAATGCAGGTTTCATTGAATAATATAGACAAGTTTTGTCTATTAATTTTGTGTAGGATCCCAAACATATCACTCTCTTATACCGTAGCCAGATGCACTCCAACTACCAACTAGATAAAAACATCCTAAAAAAACTCATAAATACTAATATTTCTCCGACAGACTCTAACAAAAGAATTAAGTTTATTATATATTACACTAAATCCACTACATCCAATTCATTCGTCCGCAAAGACTCTTCCCCCACTGTTAGTGATTTGCAAAAAACCAATGTAGTATATAAATTTATGTCCATTTAGAGAATGTATCTCTAACAACCTCAATAATATCTACATTGGCCACACCACAAATTCGCTCTCACGGCGTCTGACGTTGCACTTAAATGAAAATTCAAATATATTCCGTCATTTAAAACAACACAGTTATCAACGCACACTTCTGAGAAAAACGCTCGTTGATAACACGTACATACTCAAACAAGAAAATAATAAGCAGAAACTAAAAATCCTGGAAGCAATCTACATTAAACAATTTAAACCTGGTTTGAATACAATCAATTTTGATATTTCAAATAACGTACTCAAATACCTGCAATCAGATCAGGGACCACAACGCCACTATTTTGTCACTGACTTCAGCCATCCGCCACGGTAGGGATGGACTTATATTTTCAATTTAATTCTCTTTATTGTTAATAACTTAAATGTTCTATGTTTACTGTGTGTCAATATTTATTCTTTGATAATGGCTTATGTGAGCCGAAAGCTTAGACCCGATAAAAAAATCAACAATTACTGTGATTTTTTGTTGTCTTTCAACGATATCACCATCAAGTATATCAGACGGTATGAACGAATCTACACAAAATTAATAGACAAAACTTGTCTATATTATTCAATGAAACCTGCATTAATATATATATATATATATATATATATATATATATATATATATATATATATATAAGGCAAGATGTCTGTCTGTCTGTCTGTCTGTCTGTCTGTCTGTACTTTTTCAGCCCTTTTATTTTAGTTTTTACATCGGGTTTGGTTCTAAGTAGGTATAATTGTAGTTCTTAGTCTCAGCCATGATACCATTTACTCAGAGGACTTATTTAGCCTTCAAATTCAGTTTACGACGAAAAAACTTATTTGATATCGATACCAGGAAATGAAAATTTGACTTACATCCATTCATTTTTCTCTCAGTCTACGGTTTCGCTTTAACTGGAAACAACTATTGCTTTTTAGTCTTTCGTGCCAACGTTCAAAGAGTCTGAGCTCCAGGACTATGGATTAGTTTTAAAGCTTTCATTACACCCGAGCAACGCCGGGCTATACTGCTAGTATATGTATGTACAGAAGAGATTATATATATTAATTGTATCATACTAATCAGCTAATCTTTCTCAAATAAAATTTAAAAAATGTGTATTTTATTTTTGAAAGATTTTTTTAATAAAGACCATATAAGGATGTGAAAGAATAAAAAGAATTAATATATTATTAAGGATAGACAAGAAAAATGAGAGGAATTAAAAAATGACAATACATTGATGGTTAATGAGTGGGAAAGAATGAAAAAAAAAACATATTAATAAGAAGAGAGAACAATAAAAGAAGAGGAATTAAAAAGAGAGAAGATAACGATTGACACTGCATTTAAGGGTTACTTAGTGTGACTGAATGAGAAAAAAAAATATTATTAAGGAGGGAGAACAATAAAAGAAGAGGATTTAGATGACAGAAGATGACGACTGACATTGCATATAAGGGTTACTGGGTGTGAAAGAATGAGAAAAAATATTATTACGAAGAGTGATCAATCATGGTTGAGGAATTAAGAAGATTGATGATGACGCTTGAACTTATATTTTAATTTTTGAATATCAATTCCACTAACGATAACTGTTCGCATAGAACTTGTGGTTATATCTACCAATTTCAACCCTAATAGGTTTGTAATTCTGAGGTGTATTTTCTATTAAGGTAGAAAAATTAGACCAAACTGGAAATGATTGATATAAGAAAATCCATTTATTAAATAATTTCATTTTTTTTTTATCACAAAAATTTACAAAAAGAAATGATTATTACGAAGCTGTCAGTCGGCCATGTTTAAAAAGTATATGACTTAGCTGTATACAACACATGGAGACGTCGGCACCGATTGAACAAACTAGCGTATTCTCGAATGAAGGCCGATCGAAATTGTTCCGCTCCGAACAAAACTGTCTACCTTTGAATGGAATCACAGCATTTTGATAAAATCAGCGTCACACTATACCTTTTCTCTCTCAAATTAATCTTCCAACCACTCAAATTAATAAAAAAATTACGAACATCCTAAATTTATTATAAAAAACAATACGAAATTTACAAATCATGGGATATTTACACACACCAACAGGAAGATCCTCACCTGGGAGCACGCCTGGTAGTACCACACCACATGGTTGTACCACGTGAGGCACTTGGGCATGGTAACCATCAATTGAGATTTCGACATATCTCAGTCTGTGCTTCACCTTCAACACCCCTTCAGGTGGTTGCTGCACCATCTATTCGAATGTTGACTCATAGTGCCTTTTATATGCCTCTTCACCGCTGACCACAATAGCTAAATGGGGTTGAGCACACAACTATGGGGGTGTCAAGCGTACTATAACGACCCCTTCAAGATCGGCAGCACCCGCAACGTAATGTGATTATAATCACAATGATATAGTACGTTTTTAATACTATGTGCGTTGTGGTCCAGTGGATATCGACTCGGAACGAGAAATCGGAGAGCCGAGTTCGAATTCCAGTTGAATTCGTTGCAATCATATACGCACAAATACCCTTGGGAAAGGTATTAATCCGTCACTTCTCTCCAGCTATGGGTCAAATAACAGGACAGATTGGGTTCTATAGCCTTGGTTGGCAACCAGTCTACCGCAGAAAGCAATGGCAACCTACTGCGGGATAATCTTCTGCCCAGTCAGTCATGTCTCTTTCGAGACATGATCGCCCAAGCGTGTATCACGTATGGCACTTAACTGACTGAATATAAATTCAAAATTGAAAATCAAGAAAGTTATAAATAAATAAAGTTAATTTAATCATGAGACTGGGTAAAAGATTAATCTAACTGGCTGGAAGATTAATTTGATTGCGAAGAAGATTAATTTGAGCAGTCGGAAGATTAATTTGACTGGGTAGAAGATTAATCTGAGTGGTCGGAAGATTAATTTGACTGGGTAGAAGATAAATTTCCAGTGCCCGGAAGATTAATTTGACTGGGTAGAAGATTAATCTGAGTGGTCGAAAGATTAATTTGACTGGGTAGAAGATTAATCTGGGTGGTCGGAAGATTAATTTGACTGGGTAGAAGATTAACCTGAGTGGTCGGAAGATTAATTTGACTGGGTAGAAGATTAATCTGGGTGGTCGGAAGATTAATTTGACTGGGTAGAAGATAAATTTCTAGTGCTCGGAAGATTAATTTGACTGGGTAGAAGATTAATCTGAGTGGTCGGAAGATTAATTTGACTGGGTAGAAGATAAATTTCCAGTGATCGGAACATTAATTTGACTGGGTAGAAGATTAATTTGAACGGTCGGAAGATTAATTTTAATGAGCAAAAAATTAGTTTGAGTGAGCGAAAGATTAATTTGACAGGGAAAAGGTGTAGAAAAGAGTGATTGTTCTACTGTCTATAGTGAATAATTAAAACCTTACAGGTCGTATTTACCGAGTGTGAATTAAGGTGATATCATAAATTGCTATAATAACAGCGTATTAACCTCTAAACACAGGCTACATACCTCCGTAATTACAGTAGACTAAAATGAAGGTGGTTAGAAAAAATAGATGTTTGAACTCCGGAATACTGTGTTTTATCACTCGGGCTGTTTGACACTTTGCTATATAATTCCGACGCACATTTTCAGAATAGACTTTATTTTTTATTACAATTTTTGTGGTCGAATACTCTCCGATTACAAAAAAAAAAAAAAAGATTAAATAGCATGAAGTACGAATTATCCACGACGCAATAGCTAGGGCCTGGAGGCTTCAGCTCCTCTAATGTGCGTTGTGGTGCATTAGATATCGGCTCGGAACGAGAAATCGGGAAGCCGAGTTCGAATTCCAGCTGAATTCATTGCATTCACTTACGCGCAAATACCCTTGGGAAAGGTATTAATCCATCTATTCCTTCCAGTTATGGGCTAAATAACAGGACAGATTGGGTTCTATGGCTTTGGTCGGCAACCAGTCTACCGCAGAAAGCAATGGCAACCTACTGCGGGATAATATTCTGCCCAGTCAGTCATGTCTCTTTCGAGACATGATCGCCCAAGCGTGTATCACGTGCGGCACTTGACCGTTTCTCCTCATTTAAGAGGGGTGAAGGCCAGGTTCCGGTGATTCTAGCCTTGCGATCGATGTCAATATGACAGTGGTCGCGAGGACAGGACAAACAATTTTACTCATTTGCTCATATTTTACTCATTTGCTCATATTTTACTCATTTACTCATATTTGCTCATTTTATTCATTTGCTCATATTTTACTCATTTGCTCATATTTGCTCATTTTACTCATTTGCTCATATACATACTAATGTATATACCGATCCCTAAATAAATAAATAAAAAATAATAAATTACATTGTGTTATATCCTGCTTTCGTGGAGACGCCGGGTAAATATTTACCTTTTGCTGGAACGAAGAACAGAAATCTAAATTCGCCTTCTTTGTCTCAGTTTTTGATAATACGATTGAGCCGAATTGCATCATTTGTCTAAACTAGATATCTCCAAAGAAATGCGATAAGAAAGGTTTAAAATGTTTCTGTTTTTTAAATGAAAATTCGTTCTTAAAGCTTTCATTTTACTTTGGATTTCAAGCAAATAGATACAATTAAATATTACCAATAAGCAAAATACTTTGCTGCGTTTCAAAACTAATTTAACCCAGAAAGTAATTTTAGTTTTAAAATTGCTAAAAATTGCTTATTTTAGCACCATTTTAGCCATCATTCATCGCAATGTAAGTCTCTTTATTTTAAAAAAAAACCTTTCAAAAATAAAAAATATACTTCTGAAGCTTTTTTTGAAGAATATGAGCTGATTTAAGGTTTAATCGATCTGGTTTGAAGCAAATAATTCTTACTTAAATTTTAAATATTTTAAAGATATTTTAACACGGCTGTATATTTAAAATGTTGACAGCTTGACTCACAGACTGAAAATATTTCCTACGAGGAACATATCTGTAAAAATTTGCTTGAGGAATATACCCTAATGGTAATTCTTTTTGTTTAATTTTTCATTACCAAATAATCTTGAAAATTAAGAAAAATATTCTCTTTAATTTAATCTTTATTGCATTTTAGGTATTTTGGCTCTAAATTTACTATAGTTGTAACTCTTAATTTCTGATTATGTAGTGTATGGACATCCGTATTTACAAAAATTGATACTTTTATGCACATACAAAAATACATCCATTCATTTTTCTTTCAGTCTTCGGTTTCGCTTTAACTGGAAACAACTATTGCTTTTTAGTCTTACGTGCCAACGTCCAAAGAGTCTGAGCTCCAGGACCATGGATTAGTGTTATATAGCAATATACAACAAACACGCATATATATAAAAATATGAGTTATATTTTTATTAGTGACGATGAACCGTGTAGCCTAGGGAACAGAGAGTGAGAGCGCGCTTCTAAGGGTTGACGGGTTGCGTACCCCACAATAGCAGCATGCTATTGGGAGCAGCTGTGAACTGCCTTCCTTCGTGTTCTGTGGTTCTGCTGCTACTTCTGCTCTCACTTCTTCTGACTCGCGAATCCGTGTTTTCGCGGTCTTTATATATCTTCCATAACCGGGACTTGTTTCTTCCGGCTTTGCCTTGATCACGCGACGCCCACGCGACGCCTACGTAATTCTCAGAGTCACCTGTCTGTTTGCCTCTGAGTTATTTCCGTATCTGCCGGAAATAGGGTCAAAGTGACATCCGTTACTTTTCACCGACCGGAAACAACACGGCTTGTATCAGCCTTTCTTGGGTGGGCCAGACCGTTATATTACATTAGTTTTGAAGCTTTCATTACACCCGAGCAACGTCGGGCTATATTGCTAGTATGCCATAAAAACAAAACAACCAACCAACTTTAAGGGTTGCCACTGGTGTAATTTTGGTTGCAGGCTCTCGAAGTTTTCGGTCATGGTTCTCCTGAACGTGCTCTGTTGGATTCATGTCAGCACTTTGTACTACCCATGGCGGTGACTTCATTCCTTGCAATTCCTTCAAAGCCTTTGATACTTTGTTCGTATAACATGACGCTCCATCTTCTTGAAAAAGGCAGACATTCTTATCAAACTGATTGTTTTCAAATAATGGAAGTTGTCCTTTCCTCAAATATTTGAGAGTATTTTGGACCATTCAACCGCTCGTCAACAAGAATCAGCTCCCAACTAGACAGCGCCCCACACCATTACACAAACCCTCCATGTTTCATGGTCGCTTGCAGACATTCAGTGTTCTAAGTCTCATTCTGATTTCTCCAAGCATAAACCTGTCTAGAATTCGAATATTGGCAGAACTTACTTTTATCTGACCAAATTACAGACTACCAAATTCATAATCTTTGCTCTCGTGTTCTCTTACCCAGACCATCCACCTGTTCTTGTTAACCTCTAAAATCAAGGGCTTCTTTCTTGCAACTCTTCTTTGATAGCTTAGCTCTTTCAGAGTCTTTCTTACCGCATATGGCGATATTTCCATGCTGTTGGCGACATCTTTGACATTCCAACGATGGTTTCTGATGCCTTCCTTACTCAGCGCCCTTTTCGTTCTCTCAGACACGATGCTTTGTCTTCCTAAACGTTGTTTCAGACGGCAATGATCTTCTGTATTAAAGTTTTTGACAATATTATTAAACTTTTTTTATGATTAAATTGGAAATAACTAGCAATTTCTCTATTTGACTTGCCATATTAATGCTATCCTATCTTTTTCCATCGCTGATATTCACCAATTTTCTTACTTCCGCGAACCTACATTGCAAAATATGTCAACTATCGTTCATAGATGAAAGAAGGTTGATTCTAACACTGTAGTGCCAGAAAAAAAAAAAGAAGAAAAGACATTATTTTACAAGGCAAAATTGCTGTAATCAAGGGTGGATAAAAACTTATCATATCCCACTGTAACTAAATTAAATAAGTGGGAAAGCTTCTAAAATATATTTTAAAAAATATAATTTAAAAATAAAAATATCCTTTGATGTTTTATCTTAGCTTAAAAGGTTTGACGATATAACTGTTTTTATTAAGTTAGACTTTTTTCATCAGATATAATATATATATATATATATATATATATATATATATATATATATATATATATATATATATATATAGATAATTCATCAAGTTTTTTATTAGACCTTTATTTGACCTAAATATATATATTTTCCTTTGAAAGGAAAATATATATATTTAGATTGTTTAATCAAGTTTTTTATTAGACCTCAACAGAAAGCACTGGACGGTTGTTTCGTCCTATATTTGGGACTCATCAGCAGTGCGCATCCACTAGTGGAGGTCTGATAAAAAACTTGATGAATTATCTAAAAAATCCTCCTACAATTTCAATACATATATATATATATATATATATATATAGTCATCAGCAGACAGATCTGTTTCGCAGCTCATCAGTACGGTTGGACTCCGATTGCTACATAACCCAGGCTCGAAACCCGACCGAGTTGGCATCAGTCGGCAACTCTACCCCTGGACTACGGGGCGTTCGGTGGAAGAAGGTAGTCTTTTTAGCGCATATCATATTACACGCCCAATAGCTAGAGTGATCCAATTCATTTTACTGAATGTGCGATGCGTACATGCTAGAGTGGCTACTGTTTTTCAAAGTCTACCTTTCTTCCAAAGTGCTCAATCAGGGTGTGAGAGCGTAAATAGTCATCCACATACAAGCCTGAGAGAGGAGAAAATTTTAGTATGTTACATATATGCCGGAATATATATGCATATATGTATATATTTTGAATCTAAAAAAGGAAGTGTATATAGGTCAAATCCCAAAAATCTGATCCTATGAATATTAATTTCATCAATATTAAAAATTATCCAGGTGGTGGGCTCGATGTAAATAGTATTAACTATTTACAGAGCTAAAAATGTATATTATATCAATAAATTCTGAAATTTACATTCCGCTGAATAGCTATTTCAGCAAGAAAAAAAAGGGGAAGAGGGAATTAAGAAAGACAAAAATTATTTAAAATTTGTCATCCAGACATAAAAAACAGAAGGGCAGATACAGAGATTCATGACTCGATATTAAAGAATATTAAACGTCTGTATTAAAGAATGGATATGTTTTTGGGCTCCTATATATATATATATATATATATATATATATATATATATATATATATCGTACTGTTTTTTCTATCATATTGAAAACCATTAAAGCTTAGAAATTCAACTTTAGAAATTAGGCGTTAGACATAGGGACGCGTCTTTTCTAAGAGCGAAAAATTGTATTTTTTTAATATAAAAAACAAACGTTAAATCATAAAAAAAGTAAATAAGTTACCAATAATTTGTTAAATTGAGATTCAGCTTATAATGCATTCAAATATTGTACATTTGAGCTGATATAATGTATTTAAATATTATAAAATAAAGTATCAGATAAATATATAAGTTGCATTTATATAGTTAATGTCACCAGATACGGTAAGTAAACAATGATGACAATATTAAATAGATAATATATATAATTCGTAATATCCAATTATATTAAACTCTATACATAAATAATATAATAACATTAATAAATAACATCGTAGAATAATACATAAGAGTCACTTTCCTTTAAGATTTTCTTTAAAAACATTTTTTTCATTCAAGGAGAGACTGGGAACACGTCCGTTTACTTTGGCTTCCCACCCAATCTGCATTCGGCACATCACGAGAAGGGATTTACCTGCATACGAGATCAGATGGCAAGCTTTTCAATCTCGTCCATCTCAGAGCCAAGAGTAAGGTACGAAAAGTCCTTATCAGAGATGTGTTGTTTGCTGATGATACGGTATTAGCATCCCACACTCAGCGTGAACTGATAGATCATTTCTTTCAGGCATGCAGAGACTTTGGGCTGGCCATTAGCTTGAAAAAAAACAACAAAAAGACAAGCGTCCAACCGCAGCACCACCGGTCATCTCCATCAATGAGCTGGATGTGGTCCATCAGTTTACCTACCTTGGCTCCATCATCATAGAGTTCGACAAAGAATTGGGAAGGCAGCCACAACCCTTGCGTGCTTCACAAGTGTTTGGACAAACTCCAAGCTGACAGTGAATGAAAAGATGGCAGTGTACAACGCCTGTGTCATCAGTACACTGCTATATGGAAGTGAGACATGGGCCATGAACACCAGGCAAAAGAGGCGACTGAACACCTTCCACATGAGAAGTATCCGACGTATATTGGGAATCTCATGGCAAAACAAGGTGCCCAACACTGAGGTCCAGTCTCGAGCCAGTCTGCTTACCATGTTCACACTCCTTAAACAGCGCAGACGGTCGCATTCCAAAAGACCTCCTGTATGGAGAGCTGGCCTCTGGAAGAAGACCCACTAGGCGGCCACAACTGCAGTATATGAAAGCTGTGGGCATCAACACGGAGTCGTGGGAAAGCGTAGCAGTCAACCGGTTCAAATGGAGAGGAACCCTGGCCCAACAACTCAAATCAAGGGAGGAGTAACTAACACAAGTCGCCATGGAGAGGCGGGTTCGCAGAAAGCAAAATGACAGCTCTGACAGACCAGAAGCAAAACATAAATGCAGCCTCTGAAACAAAGGCTGTCACTCTCGCATCGGTTTCTACAGTCACAGACGCCGAGGCTCCAGTCAAGCAGACAACAAGGATGCTACCCATGTTCAACCCTGACCTACGGTGGCCTACTATATATATATATATATATATATATATATATATATATATATATATATATATATACACACACACACAATTCAAAAAGATATGATCATTTCTGCGAATTGAATTCGCTTTATCGGGGATTTTTAATATTATGAAAAAGTTCAAAAAATTGTTTGACTATATATATAATATTTTAAAGTTGTCATTTCGATCCTGATTTGGTAAATTAGTACTGAAGCTTTGTGCCAAACTACATTAGTTTAGTAAATATTTTGAAGTCGTCATTTACATTCTGATTGAGTACATCGATAGTTAGGCCTTATGTTAGACTAGAAAACTTTTGTCAATATTTTGAAGTTTTTATTTCGATTCTGATTGGGTACGCCAGTACGGAAGACTTGTGTCAAAATGACCTTGAGAAATGACCTTCATTGCAACGATGTTCTCTTTTCGTCCATTTGGTTGTCTTCTTCTTCTTCTGTGCTGACGTCAACTGTGTTGTTTTCTTTTCTTCTTGTTTTTTAACAATAGGTTGCCTTCTCAAAATGCCCCCTTTCTCTTTAAATGTTTCTTCTCTTTGTTTCTTCCGAAATTCCTCTCTGCCACTTTTATATTTACTTTATATCATCACCGACAACTGTCTATGGAAGAAAAAAAATAATGATAATCCTATTTAGTTTTATCCGCACGCACCTATTTTGTTCTTATTTATTCCAAAGCCATTGACAACAAATAGAAAAGAGAAGTTGAGAATTTTGAAGATGAATGGCTTTAAGAAAAACAAACAAAAAGAAAGCGAAGACGTCTTAAGTTGAATCTCAAGTTTTGGGAGTAAAAACCGGAAAAATGGCGGATTTCATATATTTGATTTGCACTCCGTATTTTCTGTCTGTCTCTGTCTGTTTCTGTCTCTCTCTCTGCCTCTCTGTCTCTCTGTCTCTGTCTCTCTGTCTCTCGGTCTCTCTCTCTCTTTCAATATATTATTTTCCTTTATATATATATATATATATATATATAACAATAAATTTATTTTAAAACGCGTTTCGAAAAACCCACCGAGTATAAACGCGGAGGGGAAAAATGGAAGCAAAAAAGAAACGAACAAAGCACTTGAACATAAAGTACTCGTCGAAAGAAAAAAAAAACCTCGAGACGAGAACCCTAACACGTAAAGCGCTCAATACAATAACAGAGCAAACAAATAAGTATGAATCTAACCCAGAGCCAACGGACCTACCTAGGTTTCACCTAACGGATCGTCAGGCAAGTTGGCAAGTTGTTTGGTTATATATATAGCTTGTTGTCTCTAGAGCGGTGTTTCTCAAAGTGGTCCGTACCTACCCCCTTGTGGCATTGAGGAAGTGCAAGGGGGCGGTAAGAGGTTCCACCTTGAATGGGGGGGGGGGTGCGTTGAACATACAGAAGGAAACGTTGAACACAGAAAGTTTGGTCGATATTTTTTAAATTATGAAATTTTATATTTTATACGTGTCCGTGGCCATTGGGACAGACAGCTCTGCTATTGGAACGAAAATAATCTGTACTTGTTTTGATCACGTATCATTTGTGCTGCTCACTGTCACTCAGACGGCCCGCCATTTGAGCAAGAGACTGCCAGCAGGTTTAATGGATTTAACACTAATTAATTTAGATACAAAAACGTTATTTAGTCTTAGAACCATATATTTCATTGCACACTTATTACAGATAAACTTGTATGCATGCAAACTTATTCGGTAAATTTTTGTTTTGTTCCCCGAAGGCCTTTACCCCTTCAAATCTTTCCAAAACATCCTTATTTCCGTACAAAAGTAACTGCTGAACTCAAATCGATAATTGTTTATTGACGAAACCTACCTTTTTTCAATTTTGCAACCAGAAAAATATCGAACATCTTTTCGCTGTTTATCTCACCCCGTAACCACGGTTCAAAACATGTTATTCACTGCAGAATGACTTCACGGTGATTTTTCGACCAATTTACTTTCTTTTTGCTATTCATGCGCGGAAATTGAGTTCCTTACCCAAACAAATCGCGGACTAATTGCTCAAAGGAAGTAAACGGGTCGTAAAAAGTACCCTATGCCCAAGTCATTCAGCGGTGAATCAGATATGAAAACGGTGGAAAGGGGTGAGATATAGTCCGACTTTTTTGTGGTCGATAACAGGAAAAATGGTAGGTTTCTTCAATGGACAATAAACGATTTGATTTCAGCATATACATTTGCACGTAATTAAGGAAGTTTAGGAAAGATTTGACGGGGTAAATGCGTTCGGAGAACAAAACAAACATTTACCACTTATTCTAACTGCAGCGGAACCACCCCACCTCTCTCTCATATATATTTTTAAATGATGTATTAGTTGATAGACATAGCAATGTCATCCATCTCATTAGAAGTTCCGAGTAAAAGGTGAGTTTATTAAACATTTTTTATTGCACCATTGAAACTCATTTATATGTGATACATCTTGCAATTTATAATATACAGTTATATAACCATTAAGGGGTGCGGTGGAAAATCAGATTGTATCCTAAGCAGGCGGTGGTTAAAAAAACAGTTTGAGAAACATTGCTCTAGAGTCAATACAATATCAACTATGAATAAGGCTACTATGTACTGACCATCTTTGGAAAATATAAGAATTCGAACATATAAACATTTGAAAAAATTTTATATAATTTACGTCCAGAAAAGAAAGCAATTATAAAACCTCGCAAATTATCTTAAAAACTTAACCTCAGTACTTTGCCGGTCGTTTTAATGAAACTTGCATAAATTAAGGGTTGCTTCCCAAATACATAATGATATATGTGTGTGTGTGTGTGTGTGTGTGTGTGTTTAAAATATATCTAAAAATCTGAGTATTTATGTAGAAAGTATACAGAAATGAGTAGATAAAATTAATTTGAGTTAATAATACGTATTTAAGTTTCGTTAGATTAAAAATTAATAAAAAATATGCTGGCCGCTCGTGTCTGTTAGGGCGGAGAGCTAATCCTTGTTGCAGACACCTGCTCAGGCACATTTGTGAATGTTCAACACCCACAAACACAGCTGTGTTTTAATTCTTTTTATTAATGCTTATCAGATACAAAGCCCAAAAGCCACTCATGGTAGAGGGTTACTATGTGGATTTATATTAACAGAGGAAAGGACAAGCGTTAAGAGTATTAAGCTGAAGCAGACTTTAGAAAGAGCCGGAAACACAATCCTAATCAGGAAGTAATTTCAAAAGACCAGAAAGGAGTGTGAACCGGACGATAGGCAAACCTATCCACTCCTATTCTGGCGAGTAGGAGCGTACAATCTGTCATGATCATTACGCTCAAACCTTTGGTCACGATGACTTACCACTTCCTGCTAGCCCAACTGTCGACAAACACTCCCGTCTATACAATTTCATTCCAGGGCTTGAATCAACTGGTTTTCAGGTGCTTTGGGATCGTATCTCCAGACTGGTAACCTTAAGACGTCACCTTCATGACGAATCGACCATAGAATCAAGTCTCATGACTGGAAAGCCAGCCAGCCAGCCATGCACCCATTATAGCAGCGTAAATCCCAGGATGTAAGATTTGACGAATCAGTCAGTCGGAGGTCATCAGGTTAAAGAATATAAACGTCTGGACTTGAGTTTATGTATGGTGATTTTCTAAGCACAAATCCGAAAATGTATAGCACTGAGTAAAGAACAAACTCATTAATCAGACGCAATTAATCTAACAAGGCAAAGCCTGTTCACCATTGCCCCACGTCAAAGTGGACGTTGAGTTTGTATTTGAATGCAAATAAAGCAGGAAAAATGCCTTTAGAAATTGCATAATATGGTTCTACTGTGTTGAACTAAATTGTTAAGGTTATAGAGACCCTCAATGATTCCTCTACAGACTCAATGCTGCGTTGAGAGTTTTCAGATGTTGAGAATCAATTGATTTTAGCCATCTTGCAGTTCTGAGAATAAACGAAATACACACACACACACACACGCACACACACACACACACACACATACACACACACGTGTGTGTGTGTGTGCGTGTGTGTTATAGTGCCCTCCTATAAGGAATGGACACTTCCTCTTACTATATAATTACATGCAGGACGGCAGTTAAATCAGCAGTTAAGTACGACAGCTAATACGCAGTTAAAGCCAACTTCTAGTCAGGCAATAAGCAGCGTAACTGTACCGTTCGGACTTACTTATTTGTTTTTATTTATTACTAACACTTACTTTGTACATATGTTCTTGTTATACTAATACACTGTTTTGAACCTACCTCCTGTGTTCCGTATCTTACTTCCGGCCAAACCAGCCACTACACTTTGCGGCGAAGTATTCTCACAACAACTACACAACAAATTGGCGACGAAGATCCACAATATATATATATATATATATATATATATATATATATATATATATATATATATATAATTCAAGTAGTAGGAGGATTTAAACAATTATTAAGTAAATCATCGAGCTTTATATTCGACCTCAACAGAATGCAGAAAGCACTGGACGGACGTTTCGTCCTATGTCGTTTATCCGTTTCTTCGTTACCTCTTCGTCACCAGGGCCCGTGGTACAGTTGGTATGACATCAGCTTAATAACCTCACTGTCGGGTTTCGATTCCTCGTAGTGGATGCACACTGCTGAAGAGTACAATATAGGACGAAACGGCCGTCCAGTGCTTTCTGCATTCTGTTGAGGTCGAATATAAAGCTCGATGATTTACTTAATAGTATATATATATATATACATACATACGCATAATGCGAAGAAAATGACAATAAGCAATTTACCGTTCCTTAACGTTTATTTTTAATTTTACGGTGCTCAATACAAAAAAGAGATCTAAATACTATTGTAATATAATCAATTTAACATTTTCGCGACACAGAATTTCCCAAGTTTCGGAATTACATTATTACTCCATCTTCAAACAAATCATTTTTGAGGTGACACACGGAAAATTGTCCCCTTTACTTTCTATTTCTTCTCTATCTTTCTTTTTCCTCATTCTTTTCCTTTTCTTGATTTTTCATTTTATTTTCTCACCTTTTCTTCCTTCCTTGTTTCCCCTTTTTTAATATCTTTTTGCCTCGTTAAGAAAAAAAAATACAAAAATAAAGGGAAGTGTTTTTCTTTAACGATTTTTAAAAAATAAAACGTTTATTACCATCATTATTAACTACCTGATGAGACATTGTTCTTCCAATGGCAAAACAAAATATACAATTTTGTAGTAGTTTGTAGTTTGCACATGTTCTAACGTTTAGGTACCTCCACAAAATCGCTGAAAAAACAGCATGGTATGAAGAAAAAAGTCCCAAACTTAATAAAAACGAACTTTTTCCATCAACATGTTTATGCTATTATTAAAAGGAAAGATCGAACTATTTTTTAATTATTTTTCAATTTTTTTTTATCCTTTCGAACACGTTCGAAGTTTTGGTAAAAACTTGTTTGATTTTTGTTAGCGGCAACCAAATCGTTACGTGAGTTTACAATGGATATATATATATATATATATATATATATATATATATATATATATATATATATATTTCCATTTTTAAACGAGTTATTTCGCTACCCAGGTAGTGGTATCTTCAACCATATTAGGACCAAAAACTAAGTATTAAACAAACAAACATATATATATATATATATATATATATATATATAGCAACTACAATACCAATAGTAAAACTAGTATTAATCAAGCTATAATTTAAATCGTCTTGTATTACCCCCCTAGAACAAACTCGGAGGGAAAATAAGGGGAAGCAAAAAAAGGAACAAACGAAGTACATGAACAAAAAGTCAAGCACTCGTGAGAAAGAAAAAAAAACCCTAAGATGAAAATCCTAAAACTAAAGCGCTCAATACGAAAGTAGAGCAAACAAAGAGAGAAAATCTAAGCAAGAGCCAACAACTGACCACGGTTTCGCCTAACGGCTCGTCGGGGAAGCGACTGGTACCTGACGAACCGTTAGAGTGGCTAAATGGTCCGGTGCTCTCTTATATATATATATATATATATTATATATTTTAAATTGTTTAGACATTATTTTTTAATGAATACTCATATTTGAATAGATATTCTGTTTTGTAATTAAAAATTATATTTATATATATATCTACCGATCTGACTATTTTTAAGAAATTTTGTTAGGAAAATATGTGGCATTTGACAGGATTTGAATCTGCGGCGTTAGGCGCAGTTAGGCGCCGCAGATTCAAATCCAGTGAAGTAGTCAGGTAATCTGACGCGTCTTAGACTGCTCGAATACGAAGGATTTCACATTACACGAGCATATATTAAAAATAACGTTCAACCAAATAAATTATATATATATATTGTAACATTGTCTCTTGTCTAATTTGAAGGCGCTGAATTGAAAAATGACGTGCATTTTTTGTATAAATTACCGATATCTCTGTAGCAAAATATCTCATTTCAGCAAAATGTTTCATGTTGTTCATTTTATCTCATTTTTTTATCGACTGAATTCACGGTTTTCAGATTAAAATATAAAAATTTGAAATCGTAATCAACTCAAATCAATCTGTATTAATGAAAAGTAATCTGATATCGCAATGCTGAATGATGACTCTATAAAAAGAATAAAATCCATTTGGTGGAGTTTACTATCAACTGTAACTCAAAAATGTGTATATATGTCTCGTGTACATTGGCATTGAAACAATGAAAGGTTACTCATAATCAAACTATTTTTAGTCACTTACTCATCGTCGCAAAATTGCTTCTGTGTGTCTTTTCTATAAATAGTTTCATGGTAACTGTTCTGATTAGCTCTTCGCTATGGTACCTAGATTTTATGAATTTAAGGGCAGTACTAGACTGGCCACAGATGTGCGTTGTGGTACAGTGGATATCGTCTCGGAACGAGAAACCGGGGAGCCGAGTTCGAATTCCAGCTGAATCCATTGTATTCACTTACGCGCAAATACCCTTGGGAAAGTTATTAATCCGTCTCTTCCTTCCAGTTATGGGTTAAATAGCAGGACAGATTGGGTTCTATAGCCTTGGTCGGCAACCAGTCTACCACAGAAAGCAATGGCAACCTACTGTGAGATAATCTTCTGCCCAGTCAGTCATGTCTCTTTCGAGACATGATCGCCCAAGCGTGTATCACGTATGGCACTTTACTGACTGACTAGACTGGCCTCGATATCTCACCAGTTTACAGTTGAGCTGACTAGATATAGCCGTAAGTTTTATACTAACAGTTTCTTTTCCCGCACTTCTCGCCTGTGGAACTCCCATCCTGTTTCATGCCTCCCAGCCAACTTTAATCTGCAAAAATTTTAAATTTAATGTCAATCGCTAACTATTGTCTTCCTGATTACTCTTTTCTCTTTCTGCTCAATATTAATGTTCCTGTTCCTAATTCTTCTGCACCCTGTAACCCCTTGTGTCTTAGTGATTTTATTGCCATCTGTGGTCTGCCCATGCTTGTATTTTTTTTTTGTTTGTTTACATACCACATAAACACGATCTATATAAGATATATTCGGTGTTTTTTATGAAATCATTGCATTTAGTTGATATGCAATGTGTAGCATGAAGTATAAACTGAGGACAAAAGTAAGGTCTTCTTTAAATTTGCTTCCGAATACAATTTTATTTTTCTTCACTCTTCGCCGTATCAAATTAGGTTTCAAGAAGCGGTTTCTGAAAACTCTTGACAAGAAAGGCCAATATCTTCAGTTGATATGCAGGGCATTTCCTGTTTTAGGTGAGAAAAATCTGGAACAAGTTACTTTTGATGGATCTGATATTCGAAAATTCACGAAGGATGAAAGATTTGTAAACTCTGTAAATGGTGTGACGCAATGGATATCGACCCGGAATGAGAAATCGAAGAGTCGAGTTCGAATTCTACTTGCACGCAAATACTCTTTGTAAAAGTATGAATCCATCTTTTCTCTCTCAAGCTATGGGTTGAATAGCAGAACATATTGGACTCTATAGCCTTCCTTGGCAATCAGTCTACTGCAAAAAGTAATGGCAACGTACTACGGCGAAAATCTTCTGCCCAGCCAGTCATGGAATTCAAAGAGACATGATCTCCAAAGCGTGTATTACATATGGCACTGAAGTGTATAAAAGAATTGAATAGCAGGACAGATTGAATTCGATATGCCTTGGCTGGATACCGGTTTACCCCAAAAGGAACTGGCAACCTACCGCGGGAAAATCTTCTGCCTAGACAGTCATATCTCGAAAGGACATGATCACCCAAGGGTGTACCATGTATAGCAATTAACTGACTGATATGGATAAAAAAAAAACTGAATAGCAGGAAAGATTGGTTTCTATCGCCTTGGTTGGCAATCAGTCCACCGCAAAAAGAAATGGCAATCTACTACCGGAAAATTTCTGCTGAGTCAGTCATAGATCGAAAAAGACATGATCGACCAAGCGAGCGTCAACTCTATGAATAAAATGAAATGCCTAGATCTTATTTGTCGCTAGAATAAAAAAAATATCTTGGTAATCACAATTTGGAACGATATGGAACTAGTGGACTGGAGGCTAACAAACACCGCTAACTTGGTGCTAACATGAGTATCAAACTGTATTTCTTGCAAAGTCATTTAGACAGGTTTACAAAAGACTATAGCAATATAATAAGTAATCGGAACGTCTATTCAAATATGAGTATCTATTAAAGTACCGTTTAAGTAATATATATATATATATATATATATATATATATATATATATATAATATAATATAATATATATATATATATATATATATATATATATAAACCCACTACATATATTGGTTTTACTACAACCACGCTCTCCCGTAGGCTTACCTGTCACCTTTCTGATCAGAGTACAATTAAACAACATTTCTCAGAAAAACATAAACATAACCATACACACAGTAAAAAGAACCTTCAGATATTGGAGGCCATCTACATTAAATCCAAACAATGCACACTTAATAAAATCACGTTTAAATCTGGTCATAACACATTACATTGCATTTGAATACATGGTTCTGTTACCATTTCCAGCTATCACGCGGTGTGACGTCATAGAACCGCATTGCAAATTTGCGAACTGCGTTTGCTATTTTCGGTAACTGTTGCCGTTGCTTAGCGGAGTTTTATGTCAACACAAGATAAAATCGTAGCTGATGGTGGATGTTTTTGTATTACCGTCCTTATAACCTCTCTGAAGATGGCTCATGTGAGCCGAAAACTAAGAACCAACTTACTAAAAAATTATCCAAATGTTGTAGAATTTTTGTCTTTATTTTCAACTGAAATATATATATATATATATATATATATATATATATATATTATGGATAAGTTGACTATATGAATCGAAATGAATAGAATAAGTAAAGAAGTGGTAAGAAAAAAGTGTCTTTAATCTGACATGTTTCACTTTAGATACAGGTTGAGGCAGAAATATCTCCCACATTTTAAACCAGCGTTTCTTAACATTTTTACCCTTGTGTAACCCTTAAAATAAATGACATGTCTCAAGGAATTCCCGCACGAAAACTAAATCATATACCATATTTTTCTCACTTTATTTTCATCATAGTTCACGTGGTAGATATCAAAGTATATATTTGTGAATAACTGATTTAAGATAAAATTAATATTTCTTTGTCAAATTTTTCGATAATGTTAAAAAAAAAACATACTGTTCGTTCATAATACTTCCTCAGGAATTTTTCGTTCACACAAAAAAATTTTAAACTCTAACGAAAAAATAGAAATAAGATACCAATATCTTATACCTATAATATAAAAATGTAAACAGAACGAAAACAAATAATTGTAGCATCAGTTTACTATTTATCTAGATACCTCCATTAAATCGCTGAAAAAACAGCATAGTATGAATAAAAAAGGCCCCAAACTTAATAAAAACAACCTTTTCTATCAAAATATTTATGTTAATTATAAAGAGGAAAGATTAAAGTATATTTTAATTATTTTAAAAAGATTTTTCATCCCTTGTAACACGTTTGAAACTTTGGTAAAACATCTTGTTTTGATTTTAGTTAGCGGGTAACCAAATCGTTACGAGACTTTACAATGGAAAACGTATTATTACATAACTTTTTTTTTTTTTTGCGGTGGCAAATACATTAATTTGGAAATTCTTGCAAAAATCAAACAATTGTTGGATTTTAATAAAACATTCAGGACTTATTCGCAGATGAATTAAATTACTTTGTAAATTATTATTTTAAAAACTCTTAGAAAAAACTTTTTTCGCATCTGTTACCTCCACCTCCACGTCAATTCACGAATTTCAAAAAATTAATTTTTGCAGGCAAAATTGGTTTTATTTGTTAAACGCAGGATACATTGAAGAATTTAAATCATGTATTATTTTTTCAACCATTAGGCCCCTTCTTCCGAAAATCTGCTCCCTATATATAAAAAATGCAATAAAACTATGACATTATTCAATTAGATGAGCTTTCATTTGCTTTAATAAATAGTATACATTAAGGACATTATAGTCTGAAGATAATTGTTTTTTCAATTAATATTGAAATTTTAAAAGAATTTTTTCCGTTTTTTTAATTATAATAATTTGTAAAGTTTCAAAAATATTTTAAAGATTTGTTAGGGTTAGTTTTATAAAATCATTAAGCGAAGATTCTATTCAGTCAGTTTAGGTGCCATACGTGATACACGCTTGGGCGATCATGTCTCTAAAGAGACATGACTGACTGGGCAGAAGATTATCTCGCAGTAGGTTGCCATTGCTTTCTGCGGTAGACTATTTAACCCATAACTGGAAGGAATAGACGGATTAATACCTTTCCCAAGGGTATTTGCGCGTAAGTGAATACAATGGATTCAGCTGGAATTCGAACTCGGCTCCCCGGTTTCTCGTTCCGAGCCGATATCCACTGTACCACAACGTACATCCATATTCCATCCAGATTCTATTCACTAATCGAAAATTAAAAATTTAATACAAATCATTCTACCTCCCTATTTTTCAAAAGAATTTTGTGTGTGTGTGTGTGTGTGTGTGTGTGTGTGTGTGTGTGTGTGTGTGTGTGTGTGTGTGTGAGTGTGAGTGATATTGTTTTTGTATGATAATTTCTATCTGTAAATTAAAAGATCATGGTGTCAGAGTTTCTTCTCTTTGACGTAAATTTTTATTTTACAATTATGTCTCTTGTTATCGCTATGTATTTCTATTTTATCTTATTTGACCTCTAGAAATCTGTCAACACATACGGTGGAAAGGTCAGAAAGTTGAACTCTGTGTTTAAGAAATAGCTTTATTCCAAATTTCGTACTACAAATAACTTACGTGTGTAAATTGGATTAATTTAACATTAAATTTGCTAATTTTTAAAAAAATAATGTTTCACAGATGTATATTTTAATATACATCTGTGAGACATTATTTTCGCAAGATTTTTAAAACCGAGAATTAACTTTTGTTTATAAATGTATCGATCGCTCAAAAATGACCAAAAAACTGAAAACAAAAATCTCAAAATTTTAGATTTCAATGAATATGATTTCTCTTTGAAATACACCATAGTATTTTAATTACGGGAAATAGCAAATTTAATCATTTGGCTTTCAATAATAAGACTAAAGTAAAAGTTCCAAGAAAACTTTTTTATTTTTAAAAGTTCAATTTAATTGTCATCAAAAATGAATGGAAGTACTGACACAAGAGTTTTGCTTATTGGAAATAGTAAATCTAATCATTTAGCTTTCAATTTAAACTAAAATTTTCAAGAAAACTTTTTAATTTTTAAAATTTCAATTTAAAAGTTAGTTATCGAAAATGAGTGGAAGTGTCTAAATAAAACATAAATTCTCTCCAACCTGTTCAAATGCTTTAAATGTCAATTGTGTAGACATAAACAAAGGTTCGTTGTGTTGCGACCTCATTGTTGTACTCGTATAAAAATAAAATATAAAAAAGTGAGGTGAAAATGGATACGAATGTACATTTGCTAACACACTGCTTTTGTCTTCCGGGGGTCCAACCCTTCCCACCTCGTTCCGTACCCACTTTCGCTAATGTTTTCTGGCGGTCAGTGTGGTTTAAGTAAAGATTTTGCCGCCAAAGAAACATTGATTATTGGTCTCTCTGTATATCTTTCTACCGACTGAGACACGAGACCGACTCCGTCGACGCCGCGATCCAGCTTCCGTTCACGTGAGAGTTGGTGGGGAGATCGTCGCTATTTACAAGAAGGTCATTAGGTACGAATAGAGAAAAGTGAGAGTCCGATACCAATGCAAGGATTTTCTGCTGAATTTCAAAGATGGCGTTGTTGTTTACAGTCAATCGTACACTCAAAGCGTTTTTCCTGTCTTTTGTTGTTTTGATCACGAAAACGATTTGTATTAAACATTTTAATTTTTGATTGGTAAATATAATATTCGCTTAATAATTTCCCTAACAAAAGTAAAACAAATCTATGAAGTATTTTTTTAAAATTTTAAAATCTTTACAAATTATTATAATTTAAAAAAAAAAATTTTCTTTCAAAATTTCATTATTAATCGAATTTTTTTATTTAGACTATAATGTCCTTAATTTATATTATTTATTCAAGTAATTAAAAGTTTATTAAAAAATTTCTACCAAGATTTTCTAAAAATAATAATTGTAAAAATAATTTTATTCATTTGTGAATGAGTTCTGAAAGTTTCATTAAAATCAGACAATTAGTTGATTTTTGCAAGAATTTATAAATTAATGTTTTTTTGGTTTTTGTTTTTGTTTTTCAACAACAATAAAACGACTTGCGTAGTATTACGTTTTTCTTAATAGTCACATGACACAAACAGCGCGAATCGCTGACGGAAAACAAAAAAAAATTAACTGAAATTTCGAGACGTGTTAGAAAGTATTCAAAAAATTAAAAAATAATGACAGCAAAATTTGATCTTTCTTCTTATTAATAGCATAAGCATTTCTGATGATAAAACTTGTTTTTATTAAGTTTGAGCCCTTTTGACATCATGCTACGCTGTTTTTTCGGCAATTGTATGGAGATACCGACTGATTTTTTGGAACAGGTTGCGTATCCTTCTTGTTGTTATCGCAATATTTTAGCCACTCTACTCTCCATGTGCATCCTATCTTCTACAGAAGGATGCTGCGGATATCATGAACCGAGCATGTGAGCAATGATGAAGTTTTGGAAAAGATGGAAATGAAAGGGAAATTAATATTGAGCATCAGAAAAAGACAACTAAAGTTCCTGGGCTTGTAGAACCTGATACTAACAGGCCAGATACAGGGAAAAGGAGACAGAGGAAAGCAGCTGATAACATATCTGAAGGGCCTGAGCAGGTGGATGACAGAACGGGGGATGCGAGCTGTTACAGGAGAAAGTGTGCTAAGAGCCACCAGGGATAGGAAGACGTGGAAAGCCATGATCGCCTACATCCTGAAAGGACAAGGAACATAGAAGAAGAAGAAGAAGAAGAAGAAGAAGAAGAAGAAGAAGAAGAAGAAGAAGAAGAAGAAGACTCTCCTATCTTTAGTATGGTGTGTTTGTGCATGACACAGAACTTGAACACACTATCAAATGATACTATATATATATATATATATATATATATATATATATATATTATCATTATTATTATTGTTATTATTGTTTAAAATTTTTTATATATATTTTATATTTATTAATTTATTATTTGATTAATATTATTTAAGATAATTTTTAAGATTGTTGTTTATGTTTTATTTATCATTTTCTTATATATTATTATATTTTTTATTTATTCTTTTAGTTATTATAACTATATTTATAATATAATACTACTAGTAGTTATATTTTAATCTGTATTAAAATGTATGATTTGCCATTTTACTTTTATACCGTAGATATATCCCATTACCTTTAAAACTAAATTTAATGTTAAATTTCCATGTCATGTTTTTCTAAGAAAGCATTTGAGTCAGAAGAGCAGCAGGTTTTGTTGCGATATATGTATTACCCATGAAATTGTAGACTAACTAAAAATTTTCTAGAGTATATATATATATATATATATATATATATATATATATATATATATATCAGCCTGCAGTGTGGGCATAGAAGAATCCAAAGGAGTATCCTGTACATACAATTGTAGGATAACTCTCTAAGAGACCTCTAAATATATATGTATATAAATAGAAGCAAATATAAATAGAGCAAATATAAGAAAAATTCAGGCAGACACGTTATTTCATGGTAAATCGGGACTGTGAGATGCTGAACGACCTCGGCATTGATAATGGCTTCGAACACTTTGTCGAAGATCAGAAGAAGGCTGATGGGGCGGTAATTTGCGGGGTCCGATGGTTCACCAGTGTTCTTGAATATTGGAACCACAGAAGAAGACTTCCAACAGGCAGGAAAGCAGGAGGAAGATAGGCAGAGGTTGTAGAGCTTAGAAAGGATAGAGGAGAGTTCAGGGGCACAATTCTTCAAAACTATGACTGGGGTTCCATCCCCACCACTCGCTTTGTGAGGGTCCAGTTTTGAGATTATGCTAGAAATCAGCGAGGGTTTGATGTGGACGTCATTCAATTGGGCCTCAGTTCTAGATGGGAAATCGGGTGTATGGATTCCAGACGAATCCAGAGTCAAATTGGTCGAGAATCTATGGGCAAAGCATTCAGCCTTGTCCGCTGAGGTGAGGACCTCAAACTCGTTTATTAGTGGGGGTATTGAGGACTTACTCTTGCTACGCACACGTTTGCAGAGGCGCTACTTTGGTACCAAACTTGGAGGATGCTATGCGCTGCTTCATCCTGGCAGTAAACAGCAACTTAGCTTCGTTAAGTGTCTTTTTACACTTATTACGAGCTGAGGCGAAAAGGCGCCTATTTTGGTCTGACACGTGGCTACGATAAAACCGGAAGAAGAGATTCCGGTGGGCAATGGCTGCCGAGCAAGCGGGCGTGAACCAGGGAGACGAATGGGATTTAAGCTGACATTTCCTGGCAGGGATGAATGCATTGATGCCAGCCTTAACCCAGTGTAGTGTTTATGTATGTGTGTAGACTCATGTGTATATCTTATATTCCGAACACGGTATGCAAGCTATTGCCGTGTTCGTAGTTGATATTATTAAGTTTTGGATTTTTTTTTTTTTAATAATGCTCCCATTATTTTTAGTCTTTGTTTGCATGTTGATGATGCTAAGATATTTGTGTTATCAACAACTATGTTACGGATAGAATTTGGTAGGTCTCCGTGTGTGTTTAAATGAGATCGAATTTAACTTTAGCCTGAGAGGTGCAATGTTAATATTCTTGTCAACCGCGTGGTGGTGTATCCAATTTATTTATAAAATTTGAATTGATCTAGAATACAGTTTTTGAAAAGACAAGTAAATTCGTAAATGATATTAGTTCGGTGTAGTTTAGATTTTGCAAGTGAATCTTTATTTTTGACGGTGTAGTTAGCAGTTTTAAATTTAATAGGTAATTTAATTTTTTTGTTTGAGCCAACATATATATATATATATATATATATATATATGGTATGCAACAATAAATTTACATTTTAAACAAAACGTTCACTGATTCTCGCATTTATTCTTATATATATATATATATATATATATATATATATATATATAACATTAATGCAACAATAAATCTACATTTTAAACAATATTAATGTTATATATATATATATATATATATATATATATATATATATATATATATATATATTAAAAAAGGATTAATTCAAAGATGTTGAATGACCATTTCGATATGAAAATCCCCACAGGGGATAACACATCACCTCAGCAACAAAAAAATCCTTTCAGAAACTGGAGAAAAATCAGTCTAATTTTCCTTTTTAAATAGATTTCTAAAGAAGTTTAAAAAAAGGAAGAAAAAGATAAAATCAAATAAACAAGAAAAGAAAAATTGGCATCGTCTGGGTTCGCAAAAAAGGAAAGAGAATTGTAACGTAAAAGGAACAGACACCGTGTTATATATATATATATATATATATATAATTCAAGAAGTAGTAGGAGGATTTTAACAATTATTAAGTAAATCATCGAGCTTTATATTCGACCTCAACAGAATGCAGAAAGCACTGGACGGCCGTTTCGTCCTTTATTTGGGACTCATCAGCAGTGCGCATCCACTACCAGGAATCGAACCCAGACAGTCTTGGTTATTAAGCTGATGTTATACCGACTGCACCACGGGCCCTGGCGACGAAGAGGTAACGAATTAAGCTCGATGAACTGCGCCGCTCATCACGAATTCCGTGGTGGAACTAATCCAAGCTCCTTTACCCATAGGATAGTGCCTCCCCAAGCAACGACTTCCGCAACCAAGCCGCTAAATCCATAGCGTGTTTCGTGGTTGAAGCACAGAGATATAATTCAAGAAGTAGTAGGAGGATTTGAACAATTATTAAGTAAATCATCGAGCTTTATATTCGACCTCAACTTATTCCACCACGGAATTCGTGATGAGCGGCGCAGTTCATCGAGCTTAATTCGTTACCTCTTCGTCGCCAGGGCCCGTGGTGCAGTCGGTATAACATCAGCTTAATAACCAAGACTGTCTGGGTTCGATTCCTGGTAGTGGATGCGCACTGCTGATGAGTCCCAAATAAAGGACGAAACGGCCGTCCAGTGCTTTCTGCATTCTGTTGAGGTCGAATATAAAGCTCGATGATTTACTTAATAATATATATATATATGTGTATATATATATATATATGGTAGAAAATATTAATGTTATTGTTTTAATGTTATGGTACTAATGTTAAGAATAAATGCGAGAATCCGTGAACGTTTTGTTTAAAATGTAGATTTATTGTTGCATTTATTAA
Organism: Ascarosepion bandense; assembly: GCA_037127315.1. NCBI lineage: Eukaryota > Metazoa > Mollusca > Cephalopoda > Sepiida > Sepiidae > Ascarosepion > Ascarosepion bandense. The sequence continues at coordinate 1,937,948 of JBBBDQ010000794.1, read as the reverse complement.
TATTATTGTTTTGATATGCTGTATTAATGTATAAATAATGGTATTTGTGTCACTATTCGTGTTTTGAGCCTAAAGTTGATTCTGTCAGGCGAATAAACTTGTGACTTTATATCGAGATCCGTTTGTTTTATGCCTTTAATCTAACATGTTTCACTTTAACAAGCTTCTTCAGGGATTCATTAAACACGAATGATTTAAAAATCTAAGTGACAGAATGTTGATTGAGGTATCATTGGTTAGATACGTGTGACGTGGAATAGAGCAATGGCTGAATATTAAATATGGAAGAAAAACTTGCGTCTGTTCTATTGTGTGTGCCTACGTGATTATTATGAATGTAAGTATATGTAAGCGAAAATAATGTGTGTTAAGCGCATCCAAACCATAGACGAACCAAGTGTGTGTATATGTCGATTACATTAGTATGTGTGAATAACAGTGACGAAATACATCTCTGTTCAAAATACGTAACAAGTATTGTACACACGGGTCAAGTGATGGAACAAATTTTCTTTTTTAAATAAAATGAGAGAATCAGTTAATGTTTGTGTTGAGAGAAATCATGTTTGAATGTGTGCGTTTATGAGTTACTAAAGTTAATATGTGAAATAAAGGTATACACGTGTCAAGTGATGGAACGCTTCTGTATTCACCCGAGAGAATCATGTAATGTACGTGTATGAAAAAATCATCTATGAATGTGAGTGTATATGAGTCTGGAATCGAAAAAAAACGAAATATATTTTCGTTTAAAATTCTAGTGAAAATAATGTAAGCTAACTTTTTTTTTATAAATAAAAATAAATTTTTAAAAATTAATATGTTAACGGTTAGAATCTTTCAATTAAATAATAAAATACTAAATATCTATGTATTAAATTTAAAATTATTACAATAACATAATTAAGTAATAATATATGAATATGAAACATGCATGAAATTACCATAAATCAATACAATATTACAATTAATTGGTATAAATGATATCAAAATATTAAATTAAAAAAAAAGATTATTGTCTTTCAACACCAAAAAACGACTTGCGTAATATTACGTTTTTTTTTTTGTTTTTTTGTTTTTTTGTTTAATAGACACATTTACGTAAACACAGTGTGAATCGCTAATGGAAAGCAAAAACAAAATTTAATTGAAATTTCAGACATGTTAGAAATGATTAAAAAACTTTAAAAATAATAACAAAATGTTATCTTTCTTTTTAATAATGGCATAAACATTTTTCTGATGATAAAACTTTGTTTTTATTAATTTTGAGCCCTTTTAACATCATCATGATATTTTTTTTTTTTTTTGGCGAATGAGTGGATGTACCTTAAGTAGGTACCTCCACTTATTTTCGGAAGTAAGTTTTAAAGTGAATTTTAAAAAACAACAACTTTTTCTTGAAACTTTAATTTTATCTTAAATGAAAGTTAAATGATTAAATTTACTTACTATTTTCAGAAAGCAAAATACTCTGATGTAGTTCAAAAATATTCATTGGAAACTAAAATTTTGAAATTTAAAAAATTCAGTTTTTCGGCCATGTTTGAGAGATCGACACATTTGTAAACAAAACTTAATTCTCGATTTTAAAAAATCTTGCAAGCATAACACGTTATTTTTTTTTAAAAATTCGCAAATTTGATGTTAAATTAATTTGATTTCAAACAAATTTAAGCAAACAGATTAAAAATATGTCGGATTTAATCAATTTAAAAAATCTATTGTTCATGCATTTTCTTTTATAAAATGTGCTCAATTTCACCATTTATTTAAAAAAAAAATATCACCTGAAGTGAAAAGAAAAAACAATATTGTTCCCATATTCTTGCTTTCCTGACGGCTACAACCTCCAGAAATTTAAATGCAATGTCAATACTCATCTATTAACCACTGGACTCTAGCCCTTCCCCCACCCTGTATATCCTTCCCTTTCTCTCCCCACTTGCAACTGTCATTACACCTGCATTTTCATATTTCTATTGCTTCTTTCTAATTGGTTTGTAATCCTCTTCTCCCTCCTCTAATTTTCTTTCAGTTATGTAGCCCCCCGCACATCAGTGGCATTTACGCCTTGCCCGGGGTGAAATGATTAAAAAAAAAAATGAAAAAAAGATAGATTAAACTATCGCCCGGTTCACACTCCACCCACGTCTATTGAACAGGTGTAGAAGCTCTCATCCCTTGTTCCCTGTTTAGGATGTGATTTCCGGCTTTCTCTTTTCCAATCTTTTCACTCATTTCTTTCTTTTCTTTTTTTTTCCTCAATTGGAGTAGATAGACTGAACTATCGCCCGGTTCACACTCCACCCACGTCTATTGAACAGGTGTAGAGTCTCTCATTCCTTGTTCCCTGTTTAGGATGTGGTTTCTGGCTTTCTCTTTTCCAATCTTTTCATTCTTACGTAGGCCACTGCGCATCAGTGGCGTTACCGCCTTGCTTGCTTAAAAAAAAAATATGAGAACTTTTGTCTAAATGCTTTCATGAACCATTGTAATAAGAAAATTATAATTTATATATTTAATATTTATATATATATGTGTGTGTGTGTGTGTGTGTGTGTGTGTGTGTGTGTGTGTGTGTGTGTGTGTGTGTGTGTGTGTGAATAGAATAAATAAAGAAGGAGAAAAGTGTCTTTAATTTATAAAAATATTGTCGATAATGAAAAACGAATGGATAGACCACAAACAAAGCTGTTACTTTCAACTCATTCTGAAGGCTTGTACGAACATCTGCCTTGGATTCATTCAGAAACGGCTAGAATTTTGATGCCATTGGACTACCGTAGACGGGTGACACGCGAAAGGTCTAATGAATGACTTTGGCTACACGACCAGACAAAACACCGACAGAAATGTTACAAGGAAGCGCGCCGCGTCTGGTTCACGAGTCAAGTTTCTCAATGATCCGTTCGCCAGCAATTTGTTTTTTTTTATTTTGTCTTTCATTTGTTTCGGGTTTTCTTTTGTATTTTTTTTTTTTACTCCTACCCTTCGTCATTCGAGCTTTTGGTCTCTCTCTCTCTCTCTCTCTCTCTCTCTCTCCTGCCACCTGGTCATTTCGTTATTTTTGTTCCTATTGGTTTTCTCTCTCACTCTCTCTATTCATCTCTCTCAACCTGCTTTTTATGTATCTATCTCCGTCTGTTCAAATCTATCTCTCATTCCATCCATCCATCCTTCCAACCAGCCATCCATCCAAGCATGCACAGTGTAACCCTAAGAGAGTTGTCGGGACCGGATAAAATTATCTTATATCAGGGTCTCTTATATCAGGGTTATACTGTATTTTTTTCTTTTTAGTATCAGTCAGTTTGTTATCTATTCATTTTTGTGAGAACATGCCGATGTATTTTCTCAATGGATTGGTTGATTTGTTTTCCTTGCATTCACTTACGCACATTTTGGGAAAGGTAGTCCGTTTCTTCCCGCCATTTATAGGTTAGATAATAGGACAGATTGGGTTCTATAGCTTTGGCTGGCAACCAATCTACAGCAGAAAGCAATGGCAACCTACTGCTGGATAATCTTCTGAACAGTCAGTCATGTCTCTTTCGAGACATGATCGCCCAAAGCGTGTATCACGTATCGTACTTAACTGACTGATCAACCTTTTGCAGGTTATTTAAAGTAGCTAACTCCACTAAAATCGCTGAAAAAACAGCAAAGGAAAAAACAAACAAACAAGCAAACAAACTTAATAAAAAGTTAAAAACGAACTTTTTCCATCAAAATGTCTAAGAGGAAAGATCGAAGTATTTTTTAATTATTCTTTAAAAATATTTAATATCTTCGAAATATTGGTAAAAAATCTTGTTTTTATTTTCGTTAGCGGGTAACCAAATCGTTACACGAGTTTACAATGGAAGTTGTTTGTTTGTTTGTTTGTTTGTTTGTTTGTTTGTTTGTTTGTTTTTCTGATAACAAACACATTAATTTGAAAATTCTTACCAACATCAAATAATTGTCGGATTTTAATGAAACTTTCAGGACTTATTCACAAATTAATTAAACTCAAGTCTCTACGTTTTTGTTCGCTACTACTGTCGCTTGGTATTGAACTCACAACTCTTTGGGTATCGCCCGGTTCATTTCTCCACCCACGTCTATTGAACAGGTGTAGAGGCTCATCCCTTGTTCCCTGTTTAGGATGTGGTTTCCGGTTTTCTCTTTCCCAATCTTACCCTTACGTAGCCCCCTGTGCATCAGTGGCGTTACCGCCTTGCTTGGGGTGATATGATTAAAAAAAAAATCGCTGGATACAACCGACACTTTTATACACTGGACCATGTGTCCTTGAAACAACTAAGACATTCAGAAGTGGCATGACTCATTGAACAAGAACAATGTACCCAGTGGTCAAAATAAAGGGCTTAGTTCAAAATTCCAGTCGCCTGAAGAAGGTCAGAGCGTACAACAACTGAAACATCGTGAAAATGACAATAAAGATGAGGACAACAGTCCGAACAATGTAAATCATGTAAATAGCTCATCTGTTAGTTATGGCGTTCTTCTTCTTCTTCTTCTTCTTCTTCTTCTTTTTCTTCTTCTTCTTCTTCTTCTAATTGCCGTGTCCCTTCAGGGCGTATGCGATCATGATCTTCAACATCTCCCTATCCCTTGTAGCTCTTAACATCCATTCTCCTGTTACCCCTCCCAACCCCTGCTCCGCTATCCATCTGCTCAAGCCCATCAAATATGTCACGCTTTGCTTTCCCCTGTCCCTCCTTCCCTCTGTCACATGAGTATCACATTCTCCAAGCCCTCCTTCCTCATTACATGTCACAGAAACTTCAGCTGTCTTATCCTGATGTTAAGTATCACTTTCGTTTTCGTTTCCATCCTCACCAAAATCTCGCCGATGCTCATTTGTTTGGTCCAGTGTATCCTCAGCATCCTTCTGTAGAACCACCTTTCGGCTGCTTCCTTTCATCTCTGATGAGATTGTCTCGCATTCGCTGTCATATTGAAAGACAGACATCACATAACAATCCAGAACTCTCTCTTTTGTTCCCAGCGAAATTTTTCTGTCTCCTTATACTTTACTTAGCTTCTATAATGCATTCTTACGCCTTCAGATCTGAGCATCGTACTTTCTCTTCTCTGTTAGAATGCTTCCCAGGAATTTAGATTTTTATCCTTGTGTGATTTTAGAATTTGCGGACATTTTGGGACCCTCTTTTGACTGCTGACAATGAATTCAGTTTTCTTCTAGTTTATAACTAGGCGCCTCCACTCATTTTTATAACTAGCTTATAAATTGAATTTTTAAAACTAAAAAAGTTTTCTGAACATTTTATTTTAGTTTTAACCGAAAGCCAAATGACTAAGTTTATTATTTTCAGTAAGCAAAATACACTGCTGTATTATATTGATTAGAATCTAAAATGTTGAGATATTTTTTTAAATTTTAAAAGTTTTTCGGCTATTTTCGAGCGAACAACACATTCATAAATAAAATGTAATTCTCAGTTTTTAAAATATTGTAATATATATATATATATATATATATATATATATATATATATATATATATATCTTACAATATTAAAAATATTGTATATATATATATATATATATATATATATATATATATATATATATATATATACATCTGTGACACGTTAATTTTGGAAAATTAGTAAATTTAACGTTAAATTAATCTGATTTACACAAGTATTACTTGTTTATAGCACGAAATTTAGACTAAAACTATTTCTTAATCGTGGAGTATTGATCTTTCTGACCTTTCCTGTATGATTTGACGTGTGACGAAAGCCATAAGCGAGATAAGCTAAGTGTCTATTGTGACATGATTGTCCAAATTATTTTTTCCTGAAAGAGGAAGAAACTGTAAAACACATGATCTTCTAATGTACGCACAGAAATTACCATAAATTTTTATTAAATAAACAAAACAAATTATTTTAAAAATATGATGGCTCATTGATTTGTATTAAACTTTTCAATTTTCGTTTCGTAAATATAGTTTTCACTTAATAACTCAACGCCTACAAGTCTTTAAAATATTTTAAATACATTTTTGAAAAATTTATAAATTAAAAAAACCGTTTCATGATTAAAAAAAGTGAAAACAATTCTTTTGAAATTTCAGTATTAATAAAAAAAAGTTTTTTTCAGACTTAAACGTCCTTAATTGATGTTATTTATTAAAGCACTTAAAAGTTTATCAAATTAAATATGCCATAGATTTATTACAATTGTCATTTTCCCATTGGGAGCAGATTTTCAGAAAAAGGGCTAAATGTTTAAAAAAAAAAAAATGGTGCTTCACATTCCCCAATGAGTCCTGCGTTTAACTAATAAAACCAATTTTCCTTAAAAAATTCAATTTCTTGAAAATTCATGAATTTATGTGGAGGTGGGGCAAAATATATTCTACCAAGATTTTTAAAAAATAATAATTTCAAAAATAATTTCATTCATTCGTGAATAAGTCCTGGAATTTTTATTAAAATCAGACAATTACTTGATTTTTGTAAGAATTTCCAAATTAATGTTTTCACCGAATATAAACTGAATTACGTAATATTACAATTACATTCAGTCAGTCAGTTAAATGCCATGCGAGATAAACACTTAGGTGATCATGTCTCGAAGGACTAGGCAGAAGATTATCCTGGAGTAGGTTGCCATTATTTTCTGCGGTAGACTGGTTGCCAACCAATGCTATAGAATGCAATTCGTCTTGTTATTTAACCCATAACTGGAGGAAAGAGACGGATTACCTTTCCCAAGGGTATTTGCGCGTGGGTGAATGCAAGGAATTCAACTGGAATTCGAACTCGGCTCCCTGATTTATCGTTTGGAGCCATTATCCACTGCACCATAAACCATTGTAAAACTCTAGTAAGGAAACGAAAATAAAAAGATATTTTATCAAAATAAAAACGAAAATTTTATCAAAATTTAGAGAAATATCAAAATTTTAGAAAATAAAAAGATATTTGATCAAAATTTAGAGCTTTTTATTAATACTTTGATCATTCCTCTTAATAATACAAATATTTTAACGGAAAAAGTTCGTTTTTACTTTTTAAGGACCTTTTTTTACTTCATTCAATGCTGTTTTCTATTGTTTTTTCGTTTGTTTGTTTGTTTGTTTGTTTTTTGTTTTTGTTGTTTTTTTTTGTGTGATTTAGTGGATGCACCTATTTGTAACCCATGGAGATGTTGATATGCCCCTAAACAAAAAATATTTCTTGCTGTCTCTTCTTTTCTTTAATGATTGTCTATTTTTTTTTACTTCTTTTTATGACCTGCCTTCATTCTTTATGTGTGCCTATTGCAACCTAAAAGGCAGAAACACACAGGCAAACACTAGCACAGAGAAAAATAAAAGAAAGAGAGAGAGGGGGAGAGAGAGAGAGAAAGAGAGAGAGAGTGAGTGTGTTGATTTCTTTCTTTTTTTTTTATCAATGACCCGTTTGTTCTTCGCTACAATACCAGACATTTCGACGAATAACAACTACTTCGTGTCACAGCTTTCTCAATGATAATCCCTCTCTCCCTCTTACTCTCTTACGCTCACTCTCTTCACTTTTCATTTACTTCCTCTCTTTGTCTTTCCACTCTTCACCTTCATCTACATTCTTTCGTCATTTTTTTCTCATTGGCGACCCCCCCCCCAAAAAAAAAACCACCTACCACTTTCTTTACAGTTATAAAATTTATTTTTTATCCGTCCTCGTCTTGTTCGTTTAACCTAGTCTGGCACAAGGCAACAATGTGAAACATATTCTGAGATTGGAAGTCACTATATAAGAGCAATGTTTCATGACGGAATATTATAGTTGTCTATATCTTCTTTTTTTTCTTTCTTTCTTTCTTTTTCTTTCTTTCTTTCATTTTTTAAGTTTTTAAAATCTTTTTATTATTCCATGTAGTTTTATTTTTTGTTTCATTTAAAAGTTTGTTTCATCTTTTTCTTTCTTTTTTCTTATTTCGTGTTCTTTTTCTTTGTTCTTTTTCTCTTTTTTCTTTGTTTTTTCATTTTCTTTATTTCTTTTTATTTATCTTTTCTTTTTTTCTTTCTTTTTTTACCAAACTTCCTTTTTTTTTTGTTTAAATATTTTTTCGTTTATATTCTTTCTTTCGTTTCGTTTTTACATTTATTGTTTTTTTTTCTTTGATTTTTACTTCCTTTCTTTCATATCGGTTTACGTTTTTCTCTTTTTTTGTTGTTATTTTTTTTCATTATTCATTTGCTTCTTATTTTTCCTTTTCTTTTCTTTTTCTATTCATTTATACTTTCCTTAATTTTTTTTTGATTTTTTTTTTAGTTCTTTCTTTCTTGATTTTTTTCTTTCCTATTTTTGATTTGTTCCTCTCTCTCCCTCACTCTATTTTTGTTTTTCGTTCTTTCTCGCTCCCACCCTCATTTTGTTTCCCTGTCCTCTCTCTCTCTCTTCCTTCTCCTCCTTTCTCTATTCTTCAACGTCTATAGTTTGCGGTAAATCGTGTGATTTAATTCAATTATGACCTACTTCCCAATTCGAACCATTCAGTAAACTGAACAGTTTTCAAGAGAAAACGAGAAAACGAGACGGACATGTCACGAAAAAAAGCATAAATAAATAAATAAATAAAATAACCCCACTCCTAACGTGTGTTATTTTTTTAAAAGTAGACACCTCCACTCATTTTCAATACCTAAGTTTTAAAGTGAGTTTTTAAAAATAAAAAAGCTTCCGTGAAGAACACATTTTAGCTTTTATTTGAAAGCTAAATTTACTATTTCCAGTAAGCAAAATACTCTGGTGTATTTCAAATAAACATTTGGAATCTCAACTTTTTTCAAATGTTATTAATTTCGTCCATTTTAGGTACCTCCACTCATTTTCGATACCTAAATTTAAATTGAAATTTTAAAAATAAATAAGTTATTTTCAAGCTTTAAAATTAGCTTCAATTGAAAGCCAAGAGATTAAATTTTAATTCCAGAAAGAAAAATACACTAGTGTATTTTAAACCGAAATTATATTGATTTTAATCTAATTTTTTTAGAAATCGGAAAAATTACATTCAATTTTTCCCACCATATTGATTGATCGACACATTTCTGTCAACACTACGTATGACAGATTGACAAGTTTGTAAACAAAGTTTATTATCAGTTTGCAAAAATAAAATATACATCTGGTATACGTTATTTTTTGGTGGGAGGGGGAATTAACAAATATAAGTTAAATTAATCTGATTCTAAACAAGTATTACTTGATTATAGCATAAAATTTAGAATTTCTGAATCATGGAGGTCTTATCTTTCGGACCTGTGTTGTGAATGATGACAGCCAGATGTGTCGATAATCTCTAGTTGATCAGAATTTACATAATTGTTCAAATTTTAATGTCACACACGAAATATACTTAATTGAAACACTTCCCCACCCAACACAAAATTATTTTTAAAATCTTTCAACGCGAGGATTTATTTTAAGTTTTTCAATTTTCTAGTAAAATATAGTATCTCCACTCATTTCCATTGCTTAAGTTTTAAATAAATTTTTGAATTGTTAAAAACGTTTTTTGCAATTTTAATTTTAGCTTGCTTCATTGAAAGCTAAATGATTAAATTTATTATTTCCAGTGAGCAAAATACTCAGATGTGTTTCTAACAGAGATTAGAAAAAATTGGTATAGGCAATAAATTTCTAGAATTTTCATGGAATTAATTAGAGGGGCGGCTAACAAATCTAAATGAAATATATTTTTACCAAGATTTTCTAAAAATAATAATTGCATCAATAGTTTGATTCATTTGTGAATAAGTCCTGAAAGTTCAATTAAAATCAGACAATTAGTTGATATTTTGCGAGAATTTCCAACTTAATGTGCCTTTCAACGACAAAAAAATATACTTGCGTAATATTACGTTTGTCATAGTACTAAGCTCTAGTAAACCGCGGGTGAGTAGCTGACGACAAAAAAAACAAAAACAAAAAAAAAACGTAATTTCGAACGTATTAAAAAGAATTTAAAAATTCTAAAACTCATGACAACAAAATTTGATCTTTCCTGTTAATAATAACATAAACATTTTCATGATAAAACTTTTTTTCATTAACTTTGAGCCCTTTTAACATCATGTCATGCTGTTTCTCGGCAACTGCGTGGAGGATTCTAAAATAGAGTCTCCACTTAATAATTTAAGAACCTAAACGCCACAAAGTTTTAAAGATGTAATTTTAATTTTGAAACTTAAACTATTATAATTAAAAGAGGAAAAAATGAAAAACGATTAATTAATTATTCATCGAAAAATTTTTTTTCATCAGACTATAATTTTCTTCTGAAAGGATTTTTCGGTGGCTGAGTTGATGTGTAATCCCCCGTGGGGATCTTCATATCGAAATGGCCATTCAACATCATTGAATTAATCCTTTTAAAATTTATATTTGCTCTGTAATATTTTATTACATGGAGCTCTCTTCCTGTATCATTTTTTAATATTAAAATAAAATTTTTAATATTAATTAGGATCGGGTTTTTGGAATTTACCTTCCTACTTTTTCCCCTTGGATTGAAGTATCTGAATTAAAATATATATATATATATATATATATATATATATATATATATATATATATATATATATATATATTAAAGACAATTGAATGCTTATCCAATTAAAAAAACGTCATAGCTTTATTGCATTTTTTACTTTACTGTTCGGAATAGATTTTCAGAAAAAAGGCTAACAGTTTGAAGAGAGAAAAATTGACAATTTACGTTCCCTAAGGGGTCTTGCGTTTAATTAATAAAACAAATTTTAGCAACGGAATTTTAATTTCTTGAAATTTCATAAAGTTACGTAGATCGGGTAGCAGTTGTGAAAAACAAAACTTTCTATCAAGGTTTTCTAAAAATAACAATTTTTAAAATAATCTAATTCATAAGTCCTGAAAGCGTTCATTAAAATCTGATAATTATTTGGTTTTCGCAAGAATTTTCAAATTAATGTTTTTCACTGGAAAAGTTTCGTAATATCAGCTCGGAACGAGAAATCGGGGAGCCGAGTTTGGATTCTAAGTGAATTCCTTGCATTCACTTACGCGCAAATGCCCTTGGGAAAGCTATTAATCCATCTACTCCCTCCAGTTATGGGTTAAATAATATGGCAATCTGGGTTCTATAACCTTGGCTGTCAACCAGGCTACTGCAGAAAACAATGACAACCTATTGCGGGATAATCTTCTGGCCAGTCAGTCATGTCCAAGCACTTTACTGACTGATGGAGATAAAATGCCATAAAATCAAAGATACTGAAAAAAAATTTTTTGGTTATTATTGAAACATTTTCATTCTTGTGACGTAGGAACCTTGTTTCTGGATAAGGACATGTTAATTTTTAAAAAAAATTTTATTGTTATATATATATATATATATATATATATATATACGAAAGAGATAATAACTATACTCATACCGAAAAATCTTCACAAATCTAGGAAGAAGGGAAAAATGGTTTTAAAAGAAAGAGCTAAGTACATGAACATCAGTCAAAAGGGTTCGGACCGAGTCAGCACGTAGCCCAAAGAAAAAACCCCGACACGAGCAATCAACTAACAAAAAAGCGCTCAGTACTTAGATAGAGCGGAATAAATAAATATTACCTAGAGAGCCAGACAACCTACCTAGGTTACACTTAAAAGGATCGTCAGGGAAAGCCAGCTTTCCTTGACGATCCGTTTAGGTGAAACCTAGGTAGGTTGTCTGGCTCTCTAGGTATTATTTATCGATCCTGGGTTAGGAAGCGATCGGAGTATAACCGTACTGATGAGCTGTGATACTGCGAAACAGATCTGTCTGCGGATGACTATAGTATATATATATATATATATGTGTGTGTGTGTGTGTGTGTGTGTGTGTGTGTGTGTGTGTGTGTGTGTGTGTACAAATATATATAATATAAACTTTTTTTTAATAAAGAATTCACTTTGGTGTGTTTCATTTCTGACTCCGGCCTACAGCCTACTCCCAAAGACTTATCTGGCCCTCATTCTGAAAAGGTTGCCTGCTCCTGGCCTAGATGGATCGATTCTTAGGCCGACGAGCTTCATCTACCCGAATCAGTTTGTGATAAGGCGCCAGTTTTCCACCTTTGCCCATTCTCCGGCTTGGACTTAATTGTCAGAGGCTATTTGAAACGCCTGCCACGGAACCATTTCATAGACAATGGAGGTTTGTCCCTACTGTAAACTCGGTTTATCATAACATTTAAAATACAATTTTGGCACAAGACCAAAAGAGAAGAAGGGAGAAAAACGTGAAGCTGGACATTAATTACTATCTTATACCTAGCTAATCAGATTCTCGATCCAGTCACTCATTACAATTTGCACATTCACCAGAAGAACTCATTCATCATCAAAACACCATATTTTATACCTAGCTAATCAGATTCTCAACTCACTCATTACAATTTGCACATTCTATATATATATATATATATATATATATATATATATATATATATATATATATAGTCATTGGTTTCTTTGTATCAGAGCTCATCAGTACGGTTAGACATCTGACTGTTTCTAGCCGAATTAAAATCAGTCGGCGATTCTACCGCTGATTAGAGAAGAAGGCGGACTTTAGCGCTTTATATACACGCGCCAGTAGTTCAAACACAAGAAGAGTGTTTAAATTCAATACTGAATGAACGATGCGTATATGCGTAAGTAGCTACTGATTTTTAAAGTCTACCATTAATCGGAGTGCGAGAGCGTGTGTATATATATATAGATATATAATCATCCGCAGACAGATCTGTTTCGCTTTATCACAACTCATCAGTACGATTAAACATCCGATTGCTTCTAGCCAGGATTGAAACCCGACCGAATTTAGTCGGTTATTCTACCTCTGAGCTATGGGCGCTCTGTATAGAATTGAGGACTTTAGCGTGTTATATAAAATGTAACACACACACACCACACACACACACACACACACACACACACACACACACACACACACACACATATATATATATATATATATATATATATATATATACATATATATATATGAGTCTGTGTGACTGTTCCCTATGCACGCCTACATTTTTTAAGCTACGCCATTCAAAATTTCTAGGGAGACATATCTACAGGGAAGCCAGGTCGACACATACTTTTTGTGTTTAAGTTCAACAATTTTCCCTTTCGCACTTTTTAGTCAATGTAGCCGATTGTTTACATTTGCTCCGTAAAACATCTAAGATCTAAGATGTTTGCTAAATTACGTCACAGAAATCAAATCACACGTGTCAAACGAGACTAAAATATTTTTTTATTAAAAAAAAAATGAGCTTTTATATTTAATTTTTATTCCGACGTTTTACAAATTAATTTGGTCAACAAAAAAATGTGAATATTTTTCCTCGTAATTTTGAAACAAAAGAAATATTTAAAAAAAAAAGTTTTTCAAACAAAAACAAAATATGTAAAAAAAGAAAAAAATGGTCCAATGGTTAATTTTAATTATTTAAATCTTTTTTTTTTCATATTTCATATTTCATACTTCAGAAAATAAAATTAAAAAACAAAAAGCTTTAACAAAATAAATAATTTTTATCTTAAATTCATTTAGTCAACATAAACACGGGCAACGCCGGGCTCTGATGCTAGTATATATATATATATATATATATATATATATATATATATATATATATATATATATATATATATATTAATAAAAACATGAAAAACTATTCTTAGTTATTGTTCCTTTACAGATAAGATTTTTAAAATAATTTACATACTGGCAACTGGATCCCACCCATTCACAGTCAGGTTAGCCAAATGCAGACGACAATTCTACTCCTGCAGCTTCTTCTCTCGCACTTCCCGTCTGTGGAACTCGCTCTCGTATTCTTGCTTTCCTGACGGCTACAACCTCCAGAAATTTAAATGCAAAGTCAATACTCATCTACTAACCACTGGACTCTAGCTATCTCCCCACCCCCGTATAACCTTCCCTTTCTCTCCACCTATGTATCTGTCATCGCACCTGCTTTCTCAGCTTTCTATTGTTCCTTTCTAACTAGTTTGTACTCCTCACTCTTTTCTAATTAATCTTTTTACATTTATGTAGCCCCCTGCACACCAGTGGCGTTTCCGCCTTGCTCGGGGTGAAATGATTAAAAAAAAAAAATAAAAAAAAATAATCTTCTGAAAATTGCGTTAATCATAAAACAGACAATCGCTTCCTCAAATGCCTCAACGTCCGCTTTTATAGTTCATAGTGTTTGGCTGTCAATTTGAGGACTGTGCAGATAATTTGGAAAGCGTTGGAGGAGACCAATGACGATTCGAAGGTACGGCAGCTGTACGAATTAGTTGATGAGGGTCAGCGACTCACCACGGAGGCTTACATCAAGTGCCTTTAACTATGTAGTACTGTCCTGGGTCAATAGGGTGGCTTCTGAAAAAATCTGGTAACAAAATTCTGCACCATGCAGGATAAGCAAGAGAGCCCAAACCTGGCTGTCAGACTATTTCTGCTACCACATCACCCCTTGCATCTTGTCACCTAACCCTACCCTATCTGTCTTTCGATCAGTCTATCTCATTCCGTTTCAATTTGTAGAAGTCTTTGTAGAAAACGCTAGCACGTAAAATTTGCACAATATTCCTCTATATCCGGTTTGGGCTTGTTTCAATTTTCTTTACTTTTTTTTTTTTTTTTTTTAATTTTTGGCACCCCAATTTTAAGATCGACCGATATTATTAAACATCTTTGATCAGTTTTCTAATTAACCAGGCACTTTTTTTTTTTTTTTTTATAAGCGTTTCACCCCGAGCAAGGCATGTCACTGCCACTACTGTGCAGGGGGCTACGTAGAGTGGAGAAAGGCTGGTTAAATATAGGAAATAACAGAGGGTGGGTGATAGGCGGGTGAGGATACCGAGAATGAGGGTTGGGTAGATGAGAGTGTTGTGAGAATAGTTGGGAGTTAGTGTGATAGGAGGTGTCTATTGACCCTACATTTAAACACCTGGAGATTGTAACTGTCGGGAAAGCAGACTTGTGGAAGGGAGTTCCACAGGCGGGAAGCGCGAGAAAAGAAGCTGTTGGAGTAGAATTTACGGTTACATCTTATTTGTTTAACTGTAAAAGGGTGGGACCTAGTTGCTAATCTAGTATCTCGTGTAAATTCGTGATTAGGCGGCACCAGTGATCTAAGCTCATCGGAGCAGAAGCCATGAAAGTACTTGTAGAAGAGGCACAGGGAAGCTACATCACGAATTAACCAGGCACATAAATGAAATAAACTGTAAAAACATTTTTTAAAAAATACTGTAACCCATGCCGGTCAGTTTACGTCAACGACAGACCCCACCAACACTGGATGGAAAAGAATGTTTGCGTGCATATCCGCAAAATAATTACTTTACTAATTCTCACTGGCAATTGTAACTGTGTCTTGGGAGGCTCGTAATTAGAAATCATAATAATAATAATAATATGGCCAATATCCAGAACGTGCCAATAAATCCAATGTTGACAAAGTTAATACTAATCGATGGTTACGTGCATCTGGATTAAAGTCTGAAACTGAAGGCTTTATTCTTGCAGCACAAGACCAAAGTCTTTTCACTAGAAACTTTCAGGCAAATATTATGCATAATAATATGGATCCAAAATGCAGGTTTTGTGATAAACACCAAGAAACAATAGACCACCTAATCTCAGGTTGTTCTGTGCTTGCTCCAAATGAATATAAAAATCGCCACGATAGAGTTGGGCAATATTTACATTGGACAATGTGCAAACATTATGGAAAATCTGTAAACAAACACTGGTATGAACATCACCCAGCACCGGTTACAGAAATAGAAGATGTAACCATTCTATGGGATTACACCATCTACACAGACAGAAAAATTGAAGCAAACAGGCCAGGCATTATTGTTAAAAACCAGAAGGAGAAAACTTGTCTATTAATTGATATGGCTTGTCCAGCGGATTGTAACATAGCAATCAAGGAATTTGAAAAACTGTCAAAATATAAAGACCTGGAAATTGAAATAGAAAAAATGTTGAAATTGAAAACAAGAGCTGTGCCAGTGATAGTAGGTGCACTTGGCATGATAAAAAATGGAACAAAACAACACATTGAAAGAATCCCTGGAAACCCCAACTTAAGAGATATACAAAAAATTGTCTTATTAAGTACAGCCCACACACTAAGGAAAACTTTATCTATGTAATGCTAGGGATGATAGGGAAGATAGAAAAACATGAAATGGAGTCATAACAACACGCCACGACCTGCCTTAGGTCTCGCCGCAGACTTGGTTGGTAGTGAGACCAAAGCAGAAATTGAAATATGATGAAAAATGACATAATAATAATCAGAAAGAAAAAAACTTGCCTGTTAATTGATATGGCTTGTCCAGCGGATTGTAACATAGCAACCAAGGAATTCGAAAAACTGTCAAAATATAAAGACCTGGAAATTGAAATAGAAAAAATGTGGAAATTGAAAACAAGAGTTGTGCCAGTGATAGTAGGTGCATTTGGAATGATAAAAAATGGAACAAAACAACAGATTGAAAGAATACCTGGAAACCCCAGCTTAAGAGATATACAAAAAATTGTCTTGTTAAGTATAGCCCACGCATTAAGGAGAACTTTGTCGATGTAACTCTAGGGATGTGAGGGAGAGAGATATAAAAAACATTAAATGGAGCCATAACAACATACCACGAACTACCATAGGTCTTCCCGCAGACTTGGTTGGTAGTGTGATCATAGCAGAAATTGAAATATGATGAAAAATGACAACATAATAATAGTAAGAAGAAAAAAAAAGAAGAAAAATATACAGCGAGACAATTGTGAGAGAGAAGCCTTGCTAAGATTCATGATTGGCAGCCACAATCTTAACAATATAAGATACGCAGATGACACAGTGCTGACAGCAGACACGGATAGGAAAATACAAGACCTCTCACAGAAGGTAACGAAGGAAAGCGAGAAGAAAGGACTACATATAAACTACAAGAAAACTGAATGCATGGTCATCAGTAAAAAGAGGAACCCAAAATGCCAACTACAGGCCGGGAATACTAAAATAAAAAAAGACACGGAAAGGAAACTACAAGACCTACAGGAAGTAGTTAAAGAAAGCGGAAAGAAAGGACAACATATAAACTACAAGAAAACTGAATGCATGGTCATCAGTAAAATGAGGAGCCCAAACTGCCAACTACAGGCTGGAGATACTAAAATAAAGCAGGTACAGAAATTTAAATACCTTAAAAGTGTTCTAACAAGGGACGGAAAGTTCGGCACTGAGATCCGAAGGCGTATTGGTACAGCCAAGGATACATTCCAGAAGATAAGTAGAGTATTAAGAGACAGGAAAATTTCGTTGGAAACAAAGAAAAGAGTACTGCATTGTTATGTGATATCTGTCCTCTTATATGGCAGCGAATGCTGAACAATCTCATGAAAGATGAAGAAGAGACACGAAGCAACAAAATTGTTGCTCTACAGAAGGATACTGAGAATACCATGGACCGAACATGTGAACAACGACGTGGTTTTGGAGAGAATGGAAACGAAAAGGAAACTTATGCTTAACATCAGGAAAAGAAATTTGAAATTTGAAAGTTGAAATTTCTGGGACACGTAATGAGGAAGGAGAGCTTGGAGAAACTAATACTCATAGTGCGGACAGAGCGAAAGAGAGACAGGGCAAAAAGCCGCGTGACAGACTTGTGGGGCTTAAGCAGGTGGATGGCGGAATACTATTTGGGAGAAATAATAAAATGTATTGAGCTACAAGGAATAGGAAGATATGGAGGATCATGATCGTTTACGTACCGAAGAAACACAGCACATGAAAGAATAATATTCGGATTAATGTTAGGGTAGTTTTCAATAACACAACAGCTCTTAGCAGCCTTTTTACAAGAGGTAGAATTTGAGTGCCAGTTGAGTAAACTAACAGTCAGTTAAGTGCCATACGTGATACACGCATTGGGCGATCATGTCTCCAAAGCGACATGGCTGACTGGGCAGAAGATTATCTCGCAGTAGGTTGAAATTACTTTCTGCGGTAGACTGGTTGCCAGTGAAGGCTATAGAATCCCATCTGTCCTGTTATTTAACCCATAACTAGAGGAAGATACGGATTATTACCTTTCCCAAGGGTGTTTGTGAATGAATTCAACTGGAATTCGAACTTGGCTTCCAGATTTCTCGTTCCAAGACGATATCCACTACACCACAACGTACATCCATCAACTAACAGTAAATAAACTAAATTACCTCGTGTGTAACAGGTGTATAAAGTTAGTCACCCAGCGGTAAAGTATCTGTCAAATATTTGCATGTATTCTTTTTATTTTGTAGGTATATTAAATATTTTACGTGCTTTTTTCCTAAAGGTGCGTTGTGGTGCAATGGATATTAGCTCGGAATGAAAAATCAGGGAGCCGAGATCGACTTTCCACTGAATTCGCTACATTCAGTTAATAACGTTTGGAATGGTACGAATAACAAACGCCGAGTTTTTGTTCACAAAACCGCTATCCGAGCTTTATTTGATCAGGAGGTTCTGTAAAAAACAGAGCATCTACTCAAATATGAGTTTCCATTAAAAATAACGTTTAAACAAATAAATTAAAAATATGTCACACATAATCCCTTTTCTTTGGTTTATATATATATATATATATATATATATATATATATATATATATATATATAGTTTAAGATGCTATATTTATGGATTAAATTGCTCAATATCTGGGGTAGAGCATATATAAAAAAAGTAAACATTGGAGTCAACAGTTTGTTTCAGGCAAAGTAGAATTGTCAGGTCATATATATATATATATATATATATATATATATATATATATATAGTCATCTGCAGACAGATCTGTTTCGCTGTATCACACGCCATCTGTACGGTTTGACATCCGATTGCTTCTAACTAGGATTGAAACTCGACCGAATTGATATCATTCGACGGTTCTACCTCTGAGCTATGGGCGCTCGGTAGAGAATGGCGGATTTTGGCGTGTTATATACAATGTAAACACGCCAGTAGCCGAAAGTGTTCAAATTCATTACTGAATGAAGGATGCGTAGATGCTTGAGTATCTACTGTTTTTTTTATAAAGCATACATTCCTCAATATATATATATATATATATATATATATATATATATATATGACTCTTCAGAAATGAATTGAGTTCTTTCGGTGAATGGCGTGTGTATACACTGCTTATATACAACACGTTAAAATTTCCCTTCTCTGATTCCATGTGTCGATGGCTTAGGGAATAGCGACTCCGACTGACACCAAATTGGTCAAGTTTCTATCTCGGCCAGAAGCAAGTGGATGTGTCTAGCCACACTGATGAGCTATGATACAGCGAAACAGGCTTGTATGTGGATGACTAATATATATATATATATATATATATATATATATATATATATATATTATTATTATTATTATTATAAGAAAGTGAAAGGACAGATTAAAAAACTACTTTTCATGTATTTGTTTTTATAAAGAGTATTCAATACAAAATAGAGCTTGATATTGTAATTTTGAATTACAATGGTTTATAAAAGCATTATATCACGACACAAAATTTCATGTTTTAGAAGAATATTGGTTATATGGTAATATTTTATAAACAAATCGTGAAAATTATTTATTTTAGAAAATATAAGAATGAATTCATAGTTATTCAGAAAATTAATGAGGGGTAGTTGGAGGAAGTTAAACAATATAATTTTGGGTGTGATTGAGTAATACTGACTCACCTACACTCATATTTTTTAACTTCCCTCTTCCTCTATTTCACCATTTTTCTTCTTCATCGTTTTTCTTTTCTTTTCTTTTCTTTTCTTTTTTCCTCTTTTTACTTTTTTCTTTTCATATTTCAACTTCTTTTACTTCTTTATCATTTTTCCTTTTCTTTTCTTGAAAAAAGTAATGAAAACAAAATGTTTTCATTACTTTTTGTTTTTTTACTTTCTTTTGTGATCTCTCTCTCGTCTTCATTCTTTCGTTTTTCTGTCTTTTTTCTTTTCCTTCATATTTGCTTTGCAATTAGTAATTTTGGCTTTTCTTTTTTCAAGTTGTTATTTTCACTGTCGTTCTTCTTCTTCTTCTTCTTCTTCTTCTTCTTCTTCTTCTTCTTTCTTTCTTTTTCATTATTGTTCCTTCCTTCTACCTTTTTCATTATTGTTCCTTCCTTCTACCTTTTTCCTATTCTTTTTTATAACTCGTTCTTATTCTCATTTTCCTATTTGTCTTCAATGTTTCCATTTCTTCTTCTTCTTCTTCTTCTTCTTCTTCTTCTTCTTTCCTCCTTTCTTTTTCATTATTGTTCCTTCCTTCTACCTTTTTCCTATTCTTTTTTATAACTCGTTCTTATTCTCATTTTCCTATTTGTTTTCAATGTTTCCATTTCTTCTTCTTCTTCTTCTTCTTCTTCTTCTTCTTCTTCTTCTTCTTCTTCTTCTTCTTTCGTATAAACAATTTTCTTTTGTCGTTTTTACACTGGGTCTTTATTTTCCAGACCCCATGATTTTCTTCCCTTTCTTGAGTCGTATTGTTTTCGTTGTCCGCATCTTACCACTGCACGCGCCAAATTCCCGTTCAAATTCCTCTTTTTTAAGTTCGCACACCTGTCAGGTGCATTTATCGCGCAATTTTGTAATCGTCAGCAGATAATGGGCTGGGGTGCCACGTTAGCCATGCAATAATAAGACTATCAAGGGAACTTTTTTTTTCATTCTTCTAGAATTCTATTCGTAAATGCCTGGGTTCTGGCGCACAGGTACGTGCATAGGTGCTGAACTATCCTGTTGGTGTAATTGGTGTCAAAATCCCAGACAAACTGTAATAAAGAATCCTTATGCCCCCATCCCGATATCCTGGTTTGACAAGGGTGTAGTTGCTTCAGTGTCTTCTACTTTTGGTTCATAAGTCATAGAAAACAAATCAATCAATTGAACTCCACCTAAGAATAAATCTTTTATGTAACATGTCCCTTTAAGAAGTGGGCGATCATTGCTCTCCACAACTTCCTGGCTTTTAGTAAGGTTTGTTATTTTACTCTCTCTCCAATACATGTTCCACCAACTATTTACGGAAGCTCATTTTTATTCTTTATGTCGTGTCCCTTTATAAAGTGTGCGACCATGGCTCTCCACAACTTCCTGTCCTCTGTGGCCCTTAGTAAAATTTGTCATTTTGCTCTCTCTCATAGTCCCTATTATACCAGACATTTACACAAGCACATTCTTATTTTTGTGCCGTGTCCCTTCATGTCATTAGCAAGTATTGGTCTCCACAACTTCCCGTACTTTGCAGCTCTTAGTAAGGTTTTTTGTTTTGGTATCTCTTCTAGTCTCTTTTCAGTCCTTTAATCAAATTTTTACACTAGGTCATTTTTCTTTGTGTCGTATTCCTTCAGATGACCATGGCTCTCCACAACTTTCTGTCCTTTGTGGTTCTTAGTATGGTTTGTCTATTTGCTGTCTCCTCGATCCTGTTCTATCAAGTTCGTCCTTGTTACTATGTGAACTTCAGGACATGTACGACCATGGGTCTCCAAATTTTCTTGTCCTTTGTGGCTCTTATTGAGTATTTTCTTTTCCCTCTCTCTCTCTCTCTCTCTCTCTCTCTCTCTCTCTCTCTCTCTCTCTCTCTCTCTCTCTCCCTCTCCTAGTCTCTGTTAGAATCCAACCAATATAATCTCTGTTTGAAATCCACCAGAGTATTTTGTTGACTGGAAATTGTAAATTTAATCATTTAGCTTTCAATTAAAACTAAAATGAAAATTTCAAGAAATATTTTCATTTTTCAAATTTCAATTTATAAGTTATTAAAAATGAGTGGAGGTACCTACTTAAGATATATTACGAACACTGTTGTCTTAAGAAATTTTACAAAAATTGTGTAATTTTAAAAAAATTTAAATCCAAATAATTTATAAAGTTTTAAATCTTTTAAATTTCTGTAACAATTTATAGCGGTTAGGTGATATCATTATTATTATTATTATTAAGTAAAAACTATTTTTACTAATTCTGAATGGAGAGGCTTATTGCAGTAATAACCTGCAGTATTTTCAAAAAGATTTTAGAATTTTTTGTGTGCCTATAAACGTGTCAATTTGTATAAGTACGTACGTCTATACGTTATCAGAAAATAAGAGTAATAACTATAATAAATTTAAAGCCAAAATACACAAAATTAATTCCTTTTTTCTTTTTTTTATTTTCCATTTTTCTTTTTCCTTTAATTTTCTTCTTATTCCAATTCCACGTAATTCCAATTTTCTTCTTCTTCTTCTTCTTCTTCTTCTTCTTCTTCTTCTTCTTCTTCTTCTTCTTCTTCTTCTTCTTCTTCCAGACCCCATAATTTTCTTCCCTTTCTTGAGTAATATTCTTTTCGTTGTCCTCATCTTACCGCTGCACGCACCATATTAAGGTCCAAATTCCCTTTTCCTTCGTTTTCACACCTGCCAGGTGCACTTATCACACTGCTTGTGCACTTTTTGCAAGCGTCAGCAGGTGAGCTGGGGTGCCATGTTAAAACATTAGTTTCTGAAGAATATTGTAGTTAATTTTTAAGACTACTGGCTCGGTAACAATTATATAAAAAAGGCACCAACGTTATATTCTTCAAGTAATTTCTACAGATATATCCTCCAAAGAAAAAACTTAGTCAAGCTGTCAGCATCTTAAATAAACACCTACCTCTGTTTTAAAAATGCACTTCTGTTATATTTTTTGGTGGATACGAAATAAATGTAACTCTTTTCTCTTCGCTATTTACGAATTCGCGAACTAGCCCGAAAATCCTTTTGAGAAAAGGAATGACTCTGTACTGAAGGGAAAAGACGAAGCAAAATTTTGCGAGCCTGTGCGAAAAGATTTTTTAGCAAATGAAAAGGGACCGATTTACAATACTGAGAGAAATTAACAAGCCAATGTCAAAATGTTGCTTAATATATAGAGAAAAATGTTGAATCGTCACATGGGAGCGGAGATCAGATATGACACCGCCACGATGTAAAAGAGAAATTTCAAAACACTGAACCGGACATAACGTTTCGTCAACATACATTCGCTCTTCCTCTCCTTCGCGCGTGCTGTTTTCCTTTATCTCTTCTTCGTCTTCACCCATTCGCCGTCAAGAAGAAGAAGAAGAAGACAACAACAGCAACAAGACACTTTAATTGACTCTTAACGTCGATAAGTACAATTTTCCTTTATCGCTTTTTCTTCCTCTTCACTTACTCACCAGCCGTAAAAAAGCAACGAAGACCTTAACGAACTCTGGATTCGTTTAGCTCCTTACGGGTGATACTTTTTTGGTACGCCGGTACGCCAAATTTCAGTCCGCCATTTTCGTACGCCAAAATTTGTTAGGTATCATGTGATGTATCCAAAATTTTTTTTTCTACAGGAAAAAAATAAATAAAATTTATTTTTACAAGTATGTTTGTACAATATACATTCATCTAGCGAATAGACATGAAATTAAATACAAAAACTACTATAATTATTTTTAAATTCCTTCTTAATATGTCCATATTCCAGTATAATAAAAATGAAATCTTGTTCTGGCGTACCGAAAAAATATTTTTTCTAAAGAATAAAAATGAATAAAAATTATTTTTATGAGAATCTTTATTCATTTATCTATCGAATAAACATAAAATTACATATGAAAAACTACTTTAATTATTTTTAAATTCCATCTTAATATGTCCATATCCAGTATAATAAAAATGGAGAAACGTTTATGTGTTGTGTCGTTTTTTTGGCGTACCGAAAAAATATTTTTTCTAATGAATAATAATGAATAAAAATTATTTTTACGAGAATCTTTATAAATTTATCTAGCGAATAAACATAAAATTACATATGAAAAACTACTTTTGTGTCTACTTATTACGACACTTTCTTTCAGAATATTTTCACAGTGTGATTATTTTGTGCAAACAGTGGGTGTTATTCTGTTCTGTAAATAATTTTTCATTTATTTATAAAAATGAAACAGTTTTTAAGGTTCCAACCTTCTGATGATAACTTTAAATTGTGGAGAGCTTGATTATGTTTGACACATGGCCAATTTAATAAACATGATCAAGCTCCCTATATTTTAAACTAAATCTAAGATTTGTTTCAAATCAGTTTATTTAAACTTTAAATCAGTTAATATTCCTTAAATAAGTCATCAGGAAGGTGTATTTTATTTTAAGTTTTTAAATATAATATGGAATTACATTATGCTAACAGATGGCCAGTGCCGTGCTTAGGCACATCAACCCCCACCGCAGAATGTGCTTTGTGGCCCCTACCAACAAAATTCAACTTGCGCCTCCCCCTTCAACATACTGAATCCAAATAAATGGTACTTTAAACAAAATAAAACATACTCTCCGAACGCATATATTTGGTGAAAACGAAAAAACAGAAGAAATCGCAGAATTGGGGTTTTGAAGCTAACGGTTTTACAACTTTTAGCTACTTTTTGGTATTTTCTAGCTATTTTTATAGCCATTTCAGTGCGTCTTGGCTCTTCTACAAGTTTTTCCAAAGAAATCCTTTATCTATCTTAATTTTTAATTTTTTTTTTTTTTTTTTTTTTTTTTTACGCAGAATAGGAGTTAATTGTGTTTAGATAGGTTTTTTTGCGGTCATAGTATTCATATTCGGTGGTTTATAAACTACGCTGTCGCTAAATTTTCTAAAACGTTTTATGACATCCTGAAAGTTTGAATATACCAGTTATGTTCTTGTGTGTTGAAACAGATATCTATAATCAATTTCTCTCTCAAGTTCATTTTTTAAAAAAAAATGACAAATGCTTTGCGAACTCTTTGGGGCCCAGAAGGCTTCTATCAAATATTCTATATGAGAGAGAGAGAGAGAGAGAGAGAGAGAGAGAGAGAGAGAGAGAGAGAGAAAGAGAGCCGGGTTGATATATATATATATATATATATATATATATTTCAACATACAAATTTTCAAGTTAATCCTAATAATTTTTTTTTCATTACAATAGATCTGGAGCCAAAAAGAGCCTTGCAGCTTCCCGGGGTCTTGCGGCTCATAGGGAACATGCCCCCCCCCCCCCACGCAATTGCGGGGTCTGCGGGGGCTCTAAGCACGGCCCTGCAGATGGCTAAAAATGGTGCTAAAATCAGCGATTTTTAACAATTTCAAAAAATCCTTCTAGTAAATTTAAATTATTTTTTAAATTCATTATTTTGATTATTGGAGATATTAAATTTAATTTATTAGTTTGAAATTAATAGTAAAATAATTAAGATTTTTGATTTCAAAAAAATTTTTTAAATTAATTTTAAAACTTATGTATCACTTTTTTTTTAGATACCTATTTAAAATACATTCTGCAAGAATCAAATTCTTCAAAACCTCTTTTCTCATCCCAAAAATTTAGACTGAAGTGTCATTGAATGACAAAGTAAAAATGAAACAATTTAAAATAAATATCACCGAAAAAAAAAAAAAATTTCACTGCGTTCTTAATAAAATAAGGTGGGGGTGGAGTGAAGCTCAAATTAATTAAAAAATATGATTTTGCTCATTGACTACTGAAAATATATTTATCGAATTCATTTCATTCTAACTGAAATCTGTTTCTTTATTTCCATCAGACAACTTCAAATACGATTAAATGTTTGGGTAATTTTCAGGGTTGAAATGAAGTACAATAGCTTTAACCCCCACCCTTGTCAAAGTCATGTGAGAAATTTCTAGGACGTAACAAAAGCAACATCATCTTCATATTTTGTCCACTGTATTTTATTCAAAGGTTTTTCGGGAATAATTCCCCTATAAAAACTTGATAAGGGCAATTTAAAAGATGAAACATTCTTACAAGAGATATCATTTCAAGGTCCGATGGCAATTTCTATTAATAAGAACAATATTCAAACAAGCATTTATCTTATTTTGACTGATACTATATTGTAAGTTATATCTACATAGTATGTTAGTATACTGATAATATATTGTATCACCTGTATACTATATACTGTGTACTATATACTGTATACTATATACTGTACACTCTATACTATATACTGTATACTATATTGTATATTTTGACTGATACTATATTGTAAGTTATATCTACATAGTATGTTAGACAGTAATTAAAAAGCCATAAATGACTAACTTGAATTAAAATCGTGATTTTTTTTTAATCCAGTTGTTTGTTTGTTTTTTTTAGTTTTTTTTTTTGTTTTTTTTTTACAGTAAGCTTCAACCTGTACAAGGCCCGGGGGCCACTCGAAGTAGAGGCTTACATTAAGGGGTAATTTATATAAATAAGGGAGGAAGATAAAGTTTAAGATTGTAGTAATCAGGGAAACATCTTCTTGGAAGTCTGTTCCACAGAGCAGTGGTTCGTGGGAAGAAGTTCGAATGGAACGTCTCGCCGATGGAATACGGAGAGAATATGTTCGCTTACAAAACAAGTGGGATGGTGAGTCCTAACCGTGAAGGTTATGACCGACGGAAAGAAGGAATGTAGTTCGTCCAAGCACTTTGCATGGGAGTAGCGACTGAACAAGCAGTGAAAGGCTCGCTACATCCCACCTGAGAGTGAGAAAGAAACGTTGGAAGGTTGAAAATAATTCTTCTTCAACAAGAATTCGGAGACGCTTTTGAACTTTATTGAGACTGGAAAGAGAGGATTGGGCTGGGCAGCTCCCGTCGAAATTTGTCAATATTTTCGGCCTGATCGGACTATCGTGGAAGCTTTGACTCTAACATAAGAAATAAACAGTCGGGCAGTTCTCGTTCTTTCGCCACCAACCGCACAGACTGCAGCCATTTTAAATGACACCAAACCGTTCGCGTTTAAGATTAGAATAGTTTATCATGTCAGAAGAACAAAATAAATAACCACACCAATTCACCTGCAGGCACATTTATCATACTTGCTGCAAGAATTACTAAGATATATTGATATTATAGGACCCTTACCTTGTTCTATATAAAACTAATGTCTCAGTAACTATTTTATACCAGAGCTCATTTTACAATCTTGATGTTTGTAATTGGTTTTTTTATAGCATTCCGTATTACTAGTTCCCATATTTTATTCATTTCTATGCTTAGCCGACTTAGGAGATTTTTGTGTCCCAGCATATGCACTGATTCATTAAGTTTTCGTATTTTTCAGTGGTGTTCTCTATCTATTACTTGAACTTCATCCCACAAGGGACAAACAAATTCCCTCTATATGTGGCCAGCTACGCCTGATTTTTCTATTTCTTCTCGTGTCACGGCCTTGCGGTGTACTTATTATCTTATTTTAAGAGGGCGGTCTGTTTCTCGTTAATATTTCTTACCGCAGCTGCATAAAATGACGTACACGCAGTTCTTAGTCATCTTCTCCTCTATGGGAGGTCTTACTCGGAAGAGGTATCTGCGAAGTATTGAACCACTTTTGAAGGTCATCCTGATATTATATGAACCAGAGATCTATTGTATTTTTCCGATAATCCCTTCACATAGGGTAGGCAGACTGAGGATGTTTTCTGGGTGTTGTTATCCTCTTGTGTCCTTCCATCCGTGTTTGTTAAAGCCGCTGTCATGTACCCAAGGTAGTTGTAGGGTACTGCTTATACTGATCATTTTTGTTTGTATTTCTCTGGGTCGCCAATTATAACTATTTCTCAATGTTTTAAGTAACGGGCTTTCTTTATACTGTGTGGATGGTGAGAGTTGAATTTGAGGTATTATTTGGTGAATACTGGTATACGATATACAGAAACATATCATGGATATCATAGATAGATTTATCCGTTGGTCTGCTGCAAAAGCAATCAAAATATCAGGGCCATAAAAATAACCATAACTATCATTAGTGATCGGATTGTAATATTTTGGAGCACCTACAGTATTCACAACAGATAGAGGATCTCAGTGTCAGTCTACATTATTTAGAGAGGCCAATCGGAACTCGGAACTCGACACATAAAAACTACAGTCTATCACCCTTGTCCAAACGGGATGGCAAAACATTTCCAGTTAAAAACAGCTCTATCGATGAAACAAAACTGATTTATCAATCACAAACATTGCAAAAGAAGCCTTGCGTTGTACACTAGCTAAAATGGTTTTCGGTAAATCATTGACTCAACTGGTCAATACTGTGATGATAATATGAATATTTTATCTACAACAACGTCTGTACAGGAATTGAAACTCAGAACATCTTCCTTGACCTTTACACCTACACGGAAAGCAAAAAATAAATATATACCTACCAAATGTACTTTACACCTGTACATATATAATTATTTATCACCTGAGCAAGATACGATACAAGGTCAAGGTTTAGTGTAGGGACTACCAACGCGTGCGCACGGGTAAGGGCCAAAAATTGTCCAGTACCCCGCAACCGCCGGTCACGCTGGCCCCGGTGGCGACCACAGTTCCACCTCTCTGGTGCGATAAGGTAGCACGGCTCCGGAACACTCTTCCCCGGGACCGAGCACCGCTCAGTATAATTTTCTCAATTGCATGTCTGTCTTCGGACAGCGATACAACGGAATCGTACTCTGCCCAAGGAGAGAGGCGCATCTGTGAGATGATAATATCCACCTGCCGCAAAAGCACCAGATATATTATAAATTATGCATATATATATTCTTGAATTAATGATATGACGACGTAAAAAAAACTTTATGTTCAAACTATTCAGGTCCATGAAGTCATAAATAGAAAAGGACAAGTATTTCTTCATCATGAAAAAATGGAAAACTTGATAATATAGCTATGAGTTTATTTCGATAACCAATTCTCACAACAGCAATAAAGAGAAAAACTTGAGCATCCAAATTCAAATATCGCTTAAAAGATAAATAAACAAACATCCAGCAAAGCAGATGACACCCCATTACAAACAATAACATAGAAGAATATTACAAGATCTTGGAAACATGAGCGTTGAACTAAAAATGGGGATTATCTTTTTTTAAACAACATGTATTTGCTTAATACAAGGTATCTTACATTACATTTGCTTGAAAATTAGTGAAATGTTGCTTTTGGTTTGTGATAACCATATATCACAAAAACGTAAAAAAAAATTATCTTGTTAGTGTTTTCGACAGGCCCCAAAGGCGAATCTGTAATGTGACTGGTCCCGACCTGGCAGCTTGACTCCATCCATTTTCTCATCGGTGGGATGTGGCTTTCCTCTGTTTCTACAAATATTTTCATGGCTTCTGCTCCGACGAACTTAGGTCACTGGTGCCCCCTCTTCAAGAATTTACTCGAGCAACCAGACTGGCATCAAGGTCCCACCCTTTTACAGTTAGATCAACCAAATGCAGGCGACAATTCTACTCCATCAGCTTCTTTTCTCGAGCTTCCCGCCTTTGGAACTCCCTTCCATATACTTGCTTTCCTGGCGGATATAACCGCCAAGAATTTAAATGCAAAGTCAATTCCCATCTCTTATCCACTTAACTCCAGCCCTTTCCACATCACCCCGTGTATCTTGTTTTTTTCCTTTCTCTCTACCTTCGTAAATATCTTCACTTCTGTGTTCATATCCTTCTCTTGCTTTTTCTCTTTCACCCACTGTAGCTGGTTCCTCACTCTTTTCTTGTCTAAAACTTTAAATCTCTAATGTAGCCCCCTGCACATCAGTGGCGGTATCGCCTTGCTTGGGGGTGAAATGATTTAAAAAATCGTCTTTCTCTTTTTTTACATTTTTTTTTAAACAGCAAAATTCACACAAACAAAAAAGATGCCAATTATTAAAATTGAAAAAAAAAGATCTCAAAATTTTAGATTCCAATCAATATAATTTCTGTTTGAAATTTATTTTGCTTACTGGAAAAAGTAAATTTAATCATGTAGCTTTCAATTAAAGCTAAAATAAATGTTTCAGGAAAACCTTTTATTTTTAAAACTTCAATTTAAAAGTTAAGCATCGAAAATGAGTGGAGGTACCTAGATTGTGATGACAGCATGAACATTTTATCTACAACAAAATTTGTACAGGAATTGAAACACAGAATGTCATCATTAACCTTTCACCCCTACACAGAAAGCAAACAGAAATATATACTTACCAAATGACCTTTACACCTTGCACATATATATTTATAAGAAATGACGACATAAAAAATGTTCAAACTATTCAGGTCCATGAAGTCAGTAACAGAAAAGGACAAGTATTGCCTCATCATGAAAAATTAGTGAAATGTTGATTTTGGTTACTGATCCTCGTATATCACAAAAATGTAAAAGGGCAGACATTGTCTTGTTAATATCGTCTTTCTCTATTTTACATTTTTTTATTATTTTAAACAACGAAATTCACAAGAAAAGATGTCATTATTAAAAACTTTCTCACAGAAAATTAATTTTTTTTATGCTATTATTCTTCATCATAACGAATATCTTGAATTTAAAATCATTTTTTTAAGCAGAAACTGCAATTATTTTACCGTCGTGAAAAATGGAAAGCATGATAATATTGCTTTTGATCGGATTAACCAATTCTGACAACAGAAACAAACATGAGAATCCAGATTCAAATATCACTTTAAAGATGAATGAACAAACACCCAGCAAAGCAGATGACACCCCACCACAAACAATAACATAGAAGAATGTTTCAACAAAATCTGAAAGACATCTGCATTGGCCAAAATATTACAAAACGTAACTGAGATATTAATTTGTTGTTTGTTATTTCCTATAATTGGAAATAAATTTTTGGCGGACCTGAAGGAGACTACCACCACCTTTAAATTTGTTGTTTTTCATTTTTTTCATATTTTGTTTTTGTTTTTGTTTTTGTTTTTGTTTTTTTTTTTGTTTTTTTCAGCGCAGTCTTATCGATTATTACATAAAGTTTCCGATTATAAAAAAAAATTGAAAAAATTTCAATATTTAAACAATTTTAATGGGGGGCTCACTTTCTCGTACAACGTTATAGTAAATCGATCCTCCATTTTGGACCCACTCGCGTTTGGGTCGCTGTTTTGGTATTTTGTTTGGACGAGTTGTTGCTCTTACTGTTGTCTTTTTCAAGTTTTCTTTAGTTCTTACGATGGCATCTTCCTCGAAAACTCCAAGAATGGCTTTATTCAAAAATTTCGCAAAGAGTTCAAGAGTTGAATATGCGCAAGCAAAAAAGTTAATTGCACAGGATCGATTTACTATATAAGATTGTATGAAAAACTGAGCTGTCCACCGACGCAAATTGTTTAAATAAATGTTGAAATTTTTACAAATTTTTTTGTCAATCGGCAAGTTTAGGGTTTAATCGATAAAATTGCACTGAAAAAAGTTAAAAAAAAAAAAAAAGAAAAGAAAACATCTAATTTAAAGGTGGTGGTAGTCTCCTTCTGGTCAGCCAAATTTTCTAAAGGGACTTTGTTGCGTCCCACAATAAAACTAATTATTACGTAAATTATAAGCTTATTAATTTTAATCAATAGCTACATAAACATTAAAACACGTCTACGAAATATTTATAAAACAATAACACTTAATAAAGTGGTTAAATTTTAAAACACAC
The DNA here is from genome assembly GCA_037127315.1 of Ascarosepion bandense. NCBI lineage: Eukaryota > Metazoa > Mollusca > Cephalopoda > Sepiida > Sepiidae > Ascarosepion > Ascarosepion bandense. The sequence goes on along the minus strand of JBBBDQ010000794.1, from coordinate 1,906,336 downwards.
TAATTAAACCGTTACAATAGAAAACCATAGAATATAAATCAAAAAGGTTGTTTTACTAATTATCATAATTTTGGTAGACGTCGCCAAAGTACCTGGTGGGCGTAGAAGTAGTGGTACTACTACGTAGCAGTGGTACCACGTGGTATCTTAGAGCCAATTAGGAATAGATGAAATAATATAATTCTGGGGCCGATTTCTTAGTAAAAATGTATAAATATCACGAGGTCCGGACCCAAGAAGGAGGATCATGAATTCCACCGAGATTCACATCACTCTAGCTGGTGATATTCAAGACCCCATTCACGTTCACACGCAACAGCAACGTTCACCTCAGCACTGACCAAATTACAAAAAGACTGCTTCAGACTACGGTGCCACCGTCCACAGTAAGAACTAAATTCTACATATTTTCTTTATCCACGTTACTATCATGCATGCATATACTGACTCTTTCACAAAAATACACCTATAAACACATTTTACTGTTCTCATATATGTACGCAATACAGTTACATTCTAACCAAGAATCTTACTAACAACTCAAAATAAATAAAAATAAGAAAGACATTACTCATTCAATATATTTAACCAAAATGTTATTTGCTCATATAATGTTGCCTTTTCCTACTGAATTTTATTCTTTCAATTAAAGTAGTTGGGTTGTTACATTAACCATGGCCTTGTGCCGTACTTATTTTGAGAGAATATATGCATAAATTTAAAAAAAGAAAAGAAAAGAAGCGCGTTTCTTTTATATAACAGTTTAATATTTCTGCGATAAACACATGCACAAACAACGAACTTTATACATTCAATTACTTTTCAAAGTTATGGTCGGACACACGCACAAAACCTTTAGGCTTTATATATTAGATGTGAATTCACTGATTACGTGTCGTAATCTGAAACCAGAAACTAGGTTAGCCAAAGAGAGAAAGAAAAAAAGTAAAAGGAAGGAAAAAAAATGGAAAGATAAACTAACTATTGTTCTAAAATGCCACACGCACACATTTTTAATGTCGACATCTGAGTTCGGATTAAAAAAAAAAAAAAAGAAAAGAAAAAGAGAATGAAAGAATAAAAGGAAAATGGCGAATGTGAAAAAATTAGAGAACAAGATGTCTTGTTCTTCGTTATGCGGAATTCTTACAAGAGGAAAAAAAAAAAATCGAATCTTTTCTCGCTATTTGAATGCCTGAACTGCCCTTCCGGTGAATGAATGAATTTCTTCCTTTTTTTCCCCCTCCCCTTTTCCTACAGTTTTGACTTTTGAAATATTAAGAAACGTCATCAAATAAAAAGGATCGACTGTGTTACGTGTGTGGCTTCAGTCAGTGAAAAAAGATGAAAGATATGTAGATGAATAAATTGGAGGTGGATTTTTTTTTTTTTGGTCTAACCGAAAGACTTTGTAGTGAAAATTCTACTGGAGTAAACAGGCCACGGAAAGATGTCTTTTTTTTTTACCAATACTCGAGCATTTTTTTCTTTTCTTCTTAAGGGTGACGTCAGTCTCTATTTGCAATGTTCTTAAAGATTTCATTATTATTAAATTTGATGCACTTTTCTTTTATTTTTGCTTCTGTTTTTCCTTTATCTAGAAGATTTAAAGTGATTTTAAAGTTATTGTTAAGTACGTCTAGTTTAATATGAAAGACGATTAAAAAAGGTGCTAATAAGCTATTTTATAAAAAATATAAGAATATTAATTTCAATCAATATAATTTCTGTTTGAAATATACCTGAGTATTTTGCTTACTGGAAAATAATAGTAAATTTAATCCTTTAGCTTTCAATTAAAGCTAAAATGAAAATTTCAAGAAAGCTTTTTTATCTATTAAAATTCATTTAAAACAGAGGTATCTATCTATCTATCTATCTATCTATCTATCTATCTATCTATCTATCTATCTATCTATCTATCTAAGCTTAATACAAATCTTCGAGCCAAAAGATGTTTAAAACAATTTTATTTTATTTATTTTTGTTTTTTAAGAATGATATTTATTTCGTATGTGGCATTAAAAGGTCACGTGTTTAACGGATTCTTCCCCTTACAAGAAAGAATTTTGGACAATTATGTCACCTCTGGTCAACTATACGCAGCTTATCACAACATCTGGCTGTCATCACTCACTTCACAGGTCAGAAACGTAAGATCTCCGAGATTAAGAAATACTTTTATTTTAAATTTCATGCTATAAACAAATCATACTTGTTTTAAATAAGATTAAGTGAACTTTAAAATTGCTAGTTTTCCAAAAATAACGTCTCACAAATGTTTATTATGAAATATTTTTTAAAATCAGGAAATAACTTTTGTTTACAAACTTGTAAATCTCTCAAAATGGATAAAGAAAAAAACACTTTTGAAAACTCTAAAACAGTTGAGATTCCAACCATATAATGTCTATTTGAAATACACCAGAGTAATTTGCTTACTAGAAATAGTAAATTTAATCGTTTAGCTTTCAATTAAAGCTAAAATGAAAGCTTCAAGAAAACTTTTCTATTTATAAAAAATCACTTTAAGCTTCAGACATCGAAAATTAATGGAGGTAGCTAAAATGGGAAGAGGTTGACAGACTGAGATAGATACACAGGCACATAGATAGATAGATAGATAGATAGATAGATAGATAGATAGATAGATAGATAGATAGATATGAACGACTGAGATAGATAGATAGATAGATAGATAGATAGATAGATAGATAGATAGATAGATAGATAGATATGAACAGACTGAGATAGATAGATAGACATGAACAGACTGAGATAGATAGATAGATAGATAGATAGATAGATAGATAGATAGATAGATAGATATGAACAGACTGAAATAGATAGATAGATAGATAGATAGATAGATAGATAGATAGATAGATAGATAGATATGATAGAAAAAGATATGAATCGACTGAGATAGATAGATAGATAGATAGATAGATAGATAGATAGATATGATAGATAGAACAGACTGAAATAGATAGATAGATAGATAGATAGATAGATAGATAGATAGATAGATAGATAGATATGAACAGACTGAAATAGATAGATAGATAGATAGATAGATAGATAGATAGATAGATAGATAGATAGATATGAACAGACTGAGATAGATAGATAGATAGATAGATAGATAGATAGATAGATAGATAGATAGAAAAAGATATGAATCGACTGAGATAGATAGATAGATAGATAGATAGATAGATAGATAGATAGATAGGATATGGAGATGAGATAGATAGATAGATAGATAGATAGATAGATAGATAGATAGATAGATATGGATTGGCAGAGATAGATAGATAGATAGATAGATAGATAGATAGATAGATAGATAGATAGATAGATAGATATGGATTGGCAGAGATAGATAGATAGATTGACTGAGAGCATTTTCTTTAATAAGATTCTCTTGACTGGCGTAGTGTTCATTATCGAACAATTACGTCCTCCTGAGGACATTTATATTACCAAGCCAGATAAGGGCTCCGGTGTTGTTATATTAAATAAACAGGATTATCTGTCTAAAATGCATAATATTTTGGATGATCCTGTGGGGTTTCATACATTGACACGCATGGTCACTCGGCGTCCACGTGATGACTTGTTTTTCCGCCTAAACTATGCTAATAAAAGCGGAAAACATCACGTGGTACACCAGTTAGGATTTCGTCCCGTGACAAGAGCAGACATGTCTCCCTAACTCACACAAACACACGCGCACTAATTGCGGGTAGCAATTAGTGGCGCAAATTTATTTTATTTTTCTTCTCCGACATTAACACTATGCACATTAACTTTCATTCAAACAGGACTTTACATAAAATAACTTCCTACACATAAATTCACATTTTTCCAACCTTCGTCAGTAGAAATCCACAAACTGCAGAAGGCTACTACATTCGCATGTAAGTCTCTCTCTCTCTACTCAACGCACACACAGACACAGAACTTTGTCTTCTGTCTGACTTTCTTCATCAAGGATTTGAACTTTGAACTCTTTACGGTAATCTTAACAATTGTTACAAACCTTTCTTTCAGCTAGAGAAAAAACTTCATACATCTTATTTTGTTTCTACGAACAGACGAAGGGGAATGACTCTTTCCTTTTCACTTTCTTATGCATGCTCTCTCAACCCCATGTAACCTTTGTCAATACATTGTTTTTCTGGTTACTTTCGCCTTTTTGTTCTTTCTTAAATCCTGCTTTAAATCATGACCCCATGTTACGTCGAGTCGACTCGTTAAACATAAATTAGTAAGTGGACGCTTCGTCCGCTACAATCCTTCTAGGTTTACTGTTATCGGTTCTGCCGATACGTTTGATAACACTGGTAAGATAGAAGGCAAAATTCAACGTTGGCTATTGTCCTTATGTAAGAAAAATTTGATTTCCAAAGACATCTACAACAGGATCAGGCCCGTAGGCTATCAACGCCCTAGGATGTACGGCCTTCCAAAAGTCCATCAGGAAGGTGTCCCTCTTAGACCTATAAGAAAACTATTACGAAATAAAATTTCAGCGCTTAGGCGCAGACGTTAGAAGTATAATGCATGTGAAATGAACTGGTAAGCAATGGAAGAGTCCAGAATAAAGCAGAGGAAAGTATTGTTGAAAATAGCAAGTAAACGAAGTGGACTGTTTTACTATATTATTACAGATGCATTTGGCTTACGGCCATATCACGTTGAATACACCAGTTCTCGCTCGATCACCGAAGTTAAGCAACGTTGAGCCTGGTCAGTATTTAAATGGGTAACAGCTTGGGAATACCAGGTGCTGTAAGCGTTTTGTGACGGATGTGCGTGCTTACGGCCATATCACGTTGAATAAACTGGTTCTCGCTCGATCACCGAAGTTAAGCAACGTTGAGTCAGGTTAGTACTTAGATTGGTGACCGCTTAGGAATATCAGGTGCTGTAAGCGTTTTGTGACGGATGTGCTTGCCTACGGCTATATCACGTTGAATACACCGGTTCTCGCTCGATCACCGAAGTTAAGCAACGTTGAGTCAGGTCAGTATTTAAATGGGTGACCGCTTGGGAATGCCAGGTGCTGTAAGCGTTTTGTGACGGATGTGCGTGCTTACGGCCATATCACGTTGAATACACCGGTTCTCGCTCGATCACCGAAGTTAAGCAACGTTGAGCCTGGTCATTATTTTGATGGGTGACAGCTTGGGAATACCAGGTGCTGTAAGCGTTTTGTGACGGATGTGCGTGCTTACGGCCGTATCACGTTGAATACATCGGTTCTCGCTCGATCACCGAAGTTAAGCAACGTTGAGCTTTTCTTATTTTTCATCAATAGAAGAAGATGGGTTCGCCTGTCGTCTGGATCACACTCCGCCCAAGTCCTTTTAACCGGAGTAGATGATTATCCTTTTTTTCCAGTATATGATTGGGTTTCCGATGCCTTCTAAAGTCTTTTCACTCACTTTCATCTCTAGTAGTGCTCGATCGGCTTATCATCTTCGTGTTTTGGAGGCTATTTGCCTAAAAATCCAGCAGCCGAGCCTGTGCAGGCAGAAAGAGCATTTCCTTCGCTGCTTGCAATTACTGGAGAGTTTGTGAGTGTAACATTTTTTCTCTTTTATTTCACTGTTGTGGAATTATATGTATACATCCCCCTTACATTTTAATATTTTTTTTTCCTTAAAGTTTACTTTTAAACGAGTTCCATATTAATCAGAGTAGTGTGAGTATTCCCTTTTTCATGACCCTTTACAATTTAAGCTAACGAAGCCCTTGATAAGTGTTGGCCGAAAAGTTCCTCGGGTTTTGGGATAATTATGACATTCTTTTTAAAGTTATTTGTGGTTTCTGTGGGTACAAATCATTATTTATATGTTTCCGTCAAAGGTACCCCAGTCATTTTATTGGCCAATTTAATCAGGTTATAAGACTTTGGCATAGAGTGAATACTCTGAGAATCAGACGATCTTTTCTCAGATCTTGTTTGTCATGTGGTAGCCCCTTGTGGCATAGTCTTGTTATCGTTACCAATTAAAAGTAATTGTTCGTATACAAGAAAATTATAATAAAAAGCAAAATGTATTTTGTCAGTTTTTTAAAGAAATATGCATTAAAGAGGGTCTGTTGCCCAAATATACAATATATATATATATATATATATATATATATATATATATATATATATATTTGTTCAAACAAATAAATTATATATATATATATATATATATATATATATATATATTGATGCATGTTTCTATGAATAATATATATACTTAGATGAGTGACCGCTTGGGAATACCAGGTGCTGTAATCGTATAGTGACGGATATGCGTTGTGGTGCAGTGGATATCGGCTCGGAAATCAGTGAGCCGAGTTCGAATTCCAGTTGAATATCCTGCATTCATTTAAGCACTGGTACCCTTGGGAAAGGTATTAATCCTTCCCTTCCCACCAGTTATGGGTTAAATAACAGGGTAGTACTTGGGGACCTTGCCCTTAAAAACAAATCCCAATGAATCTTGATACCCGAAAAGAAAAATGTATTACTAGACACAAAACTTGTATTAAAACAACAATAAATTGTTGAAAGAAAAAAGGTATTATCAGTAATAAATAAATAAAATTTAGTTGGCAATAAATGAGTCGCTGTGATTGATATGCCATAAAAAACCAACCAACATATACATTTAAAATGGTTATGTTTATAGAGAACTTTTCTAAATGTAACAGCAATAGAAAATACTGATGGATTTTTAAACTTGAATCCGTGTAAAGCAATTTATTTTAGTTCGTAACTAATTATTAAATATATAAATTTCAATAATTTAAATGCAATGTCAATTCTCATCTCAATAACTACTTGACCCTAGTTCTTGCCACACCGTCCTGTATATCCTTTCCTTTCTCTCCACCTTTGCAACTGTCATCACACCTGTATTCCCATCCTTCTCTTGCTCCTTTCTAACTGGTTCGTCCTTCTCTTCAATCTCCTCTAATCTTTTTCTCTTATGTAGCCCCTTGCACATCAGTGGCGTTACCGCCTTGCTCGGGGTGATATGATTAAAAAAAAAGTTCAATGGAATTCGGTTAGTTGATTGGTTGATTTTGTTTATCGGCATATCAACGGATGTGCGCTGTGGTGCCGTGGGAATCGAAGAGCAGGGTTTGAATCTCAGTTAAATTTGATACATTAAATTAAGCCATCTCTTCTCCCACCAGCTATGGCTTGAATAGCTGGACAGATTAAGTTCTATAGACTTGGTTCTCTTACCACAGAAAAACATTGCAACCTACTGCGGGAAAGTTTTCTGTCTAGTTGGTTATGGATCGAAAGAGACATGACGCCACAAGCATGTATCACGTATGGCAATTAACGGAGGATAAATACGTTTTTGTATAAAAAGACAATTTACAAAAACATCGACGACTCCATCGTTGATGGCTTACGTTCCACTGGGAGCGATAGATTTAAGAGGCATATCAACACTTCTATGGGTAATTTAAAGCCGAAATCTATATAATTTGTATGTAATTTTGAACTTTCAGAGTAAAAATTATGTTTATATACATATTGTTTTTAATAATCATTTCACCCCAAGCAAGGCAGTACTACCACTGGTGCGCAGGGGGTTACATAAGAGGAGAAAGTTGAGAAAGAAGGACAAGTTACAGGGGGTGACATAAAATGGATAAGAGGATGACGAGAACCCTGGTGTGAAGAGAGCTGCATGAGAGTAGAGTGGACAGAGAAAAGAACATGATACAAGGTTTTGTCAGGGAAAGGATGCAAGTCAAGGAGATAGGAGATGGCAATTGACATTACATTTAAATTCTTGGAGATTGTAGCTGTCAGGAAAGCAAGTATACGGAAGGGAATTCCACAGGCGGGAAGTGCGAGAAAAGAAGCTGAAAGAGTAGAAGTTGGTTGGTTTGATTTGATTGGTTTCATTGTGAAAGGGTGGGATATAGATGCTAGTCTAGTAGCTTGAGTAAATTCATGCAGAGGTGACACCAGGGAGCTAAGCTCATGGGAGCAGAAGCCGTGAGAGTATTTGTAGAAGAGACAGAGGGAAGCCACGTTACGTCGGTGAGAAAGTGATTGGAGCTGAGCTACCAGATCAGGATCGATCACATGACAGATTCTCCGTTGGATTTTGTCAAGAACCCCTAAATGAACAGCAGGGGCACCCGACCAAATGTGACAGCAGTATTCAATACACGGGCGGATGGTAGATTTATATATGTGCAGGATGGATTCAGGCGTAAAACTTCTTGGCCCTACACAGTGAACCGACCTTCTTGTAGCAGATTTAGCTATCGATTCAGTGTAGTCATTCCACTTCCAGATCGGCTGATAGATTTAGGCCGAGGAGGTGCAGTGTTTTACTTTCAGGGAGACTAACCTGATCCATGCTGATGGTGGGTAGGATTGTATTGAATAATGCTGTCACATCTGGCCGGGTGCTTCTGCTATTCATTTAGGGGTTCTTGACAAAATACAACGGAGAATCTGTAATGTGATCGATTGTCTAAGGTGGTTAAATGATAGCAGCTTCGTTCAGGAAGCATTAAAATTCACGAGCCATTTCTTCCTCTAGTTCACCACAGATTGGAGGTCCTTTTTAAGATCTGCAGCGAGGTTCGCTTTGTCAGCCTCAACAGATTTCTTATCGAGGCAGGCGTAAATGGTGGTGTCGTCAGCGTAGAGCCTACTTGGGATCTGATAACATCAGAGATACGTTGAGCCTGGTCAGTACTTAGATGGGTGACCGCTTGGGAATACCAGATGCTGTAATCGTTTAGTGACGGATGTGCGTTGTGGTGCAATGGATATCGGTTCGGAAAGAGAAATCGGTGAGCCGAGTTCGAATTCAAGTTGAATACCCTGCATTCACTTAAGCACTGGCACCCTTGGGAAAGGTATTAATCCGTCCCTTCCCACCAGTTATGGGTTAAATAACAGGGTAGGAATTGGTGACTCTGCCCTTAAAAACAAATCCCAATGAAACTTAGTACTCGAAAAGAAAAAAAAAAGTATTACTAGACACAAAAACTTATATAAAAACAGCAATAAATTGTTGAAAGAAAAAGGTATAACCAGCAAGAAATAAATAAAATTTAGTTGGCAATAAATGACCCGCCGAGGTTGATATGCCATAAAACAAAACACTCAACCAGCAAACATCAGAGATATCGTTAATGAAGATCAGAAAAGGCGTAGGACCTAGAATAAAGCCATGAGGGACACCCGCGTTCGTATGATAGTATCTGGAAGCATATCCGTTCAATACTGCCTCCATTAAGCGATCTGAATGGAACTATTGGATTAAATTAAACAACCGTCCAGTTATACCATAGCCCTAAAGCTTACGTAGAAGGCCAGTATCCCAGACTCTGTCACATGATTTGGAGATATCAAGGGCAACAGTTCGAGCTCCGCCGTTCTGTACTTCCTGTAATGAAAGTAATGCGCTATTGTATTTCTACGCTTATTACTTCATTACAGGAAGTACATCGCCGCAAGTTTCAGTAAAGGAAGAAAATCGACCAAATATCGACCGAAATTTGTTGTCCTACGCCGAAAGACATTCAGCAGTTAATTACATGACTGCGTTAGAGTTACGGGAGAAAAAAAGTGCGAGATATAGTTCTTTTTTTTTTTATGGACCTTCAATTCAAAAAAGGTAGGTTTCTTCAATAGCTAATTGTTGATTTGAGTTCAGCATATACATTTGCACAGAAATAATGCTATTTTAGATAACTTTGAAGGGGGAAAAGCCTTCGGCACCTAAAACGAAAATTTACCCCATTTCAAATATAAATTGATAAGACCTTCCTGCCAATCGAGTAATGAGCCTAAATTCATAGTCTAGGTACCAAAGCTCATAAAAAATTACCATGAAAATAAATATTTATAGAAAATGCACAGGAAATCTGCGTTACGGCCGCGGGAAAGTGAGTGAATTCTAGATGCCAGGTCAGGATCAATGATATTGCAGATTCTTTTTGAATTTTTATCAAGGATCTCTAAATACATAGAAGAAACACCAGACCAGATGTGGCAGCAATATTCAATGCATGGACGTATGGTAGACTTATAATTGTGTAAGATAGATTCTGGGGAAACCTATTGACATCACTTCTATCGCCGGTGAGAATCATAAATGGTGGCTGGTGTAATGGATCGCGACTAGGAATGAGAAATCGAAGAGTAGAGTTTAATTTCCACTCGGATTCCTTGCATACACTTACATGCAAAGGCATGAATCCATCTTTTCTCCCCCACCATGTGAACTATGGATTGAATAACTAGGTAGACTGAGTTCTCTAGCTGTGACTGGCAACCAGCTTATGAGAATAACAATTAAAAATTCCAAACACGATCCTCAGTGATGGGGACGAGAAGCAAGCAAGCATGTAGTTGTAATGATGTTAGTCGTAATAATAATATTCCTCGTAGTAGTAGTAGCAGCAGTAGTAGCTTAACTTCCATTCGCGTACGATCACCGAAGTTAAGCAACACTGAGCCGGGTCAATAAATAGGTGACTGTTTGGGGGATACCAAGTGCTTTAATCTGAGATGTGCGGGTGGTGTGATGGATCGATATTAGAAAATCGGAGAGCCGTGTTCCAATTTTAGTTGAGTTCATTATATTTACTTGCGCGCAAATGTCCTTACTCTTTCCCCTAAGTATGGGTTAATTAATATGACTTGTATCAGTAAAGGATTATTATCTCCAAAATTTTTTACAACCGAAAAATATTTTCTGGCTTTAAAATAACCTGCAAAATGTTGATAAACCGTAAAAAATAAGTGATGTAATGAATAGGTAATGAATATGTATACACCTTGGTTCCCCCTCACTGGAATGTGATTCCCCCTCATTGGAATGGTGTCAGCCATAAATATAGACTAAGGCGAGTACGTCCAGAGATTCAGAGGTCTACAGGTCTTCGACTATTGGTCTACGACTATTGACTACGCCTACGTCTCAGGATACTACATACTACGAGTATCGTCTATTACGTGTACATGCTAGATTGTTCTCTACACAGTTACATTTGCCCTAACCACGTTACTACCTCGAATGATATATATATATCCCTTCCCGGGACATATAAAAAATCAATACAGTAGTAATAAGGATGTTAATAGTAGCTGTGATGGTGCTTATAAAAGTAGTAGCAATAACGTTAAGGATAGTGATAGTAGTAATCGTAATTGTAATAATAAAGGTCGTTGTTTTAAATAAGTTGATAGTAGTGGTAGTAGTAGTAGTAGTCTACGGCTATATCGTGTTGAATACACCGTTTCCCGTCCGATCACCGAAGTTAAGCAGCATCGAACCTGGTCAGTACTTAAATGGGTGACCATTTGGGAATACCAGGTGCTGTAAACGTAAGGACCAAGAATGGTCCACTGGTCCTCCAGGTTTGGGGGTTTGCGGGGTTGGGTGCAGGGCTAACAACCCTGCCCCGTATAAAAACAGTATGTTACAGAAACAGCAACAAAAAGTTGCTGCCCTATGCAGCATCTGGGTGTGATGGATAAATGATGATGATGAGTGGTAGTAGTAGCAACGATGTTGGTAGTAGTAGTAGTAGTAGTAGTAGTAGTAGTAGTAGTAGTAGAAGTAACGATGTTAACATGGTCATAATGAGAATTTATTTATGACAAAGATAATTAAACTCCATCTGATAATAGAGTCAAGTCACTTAATGAGATAAGAATGGCAAAGTCAAACATCGTAATTAGAACATTAAGAATAAAATTAAATGACAAGGAGATTGATGGCAGTTGTAATTATGCTCATTATTTAATAAAGATGTTGATTGCAATGATTGTCATCCAAAGATCATGGCCAAATACTAATAATAATGTCAAGATGAGCCTCTTCATGGACAATACTCTGCCATTAGCAAACAAGCTGATGTCGACAAAACCCGAACCCATCATGCGGTTACGTAGTGTAGGGTTCAAAGCTGAAACCGGGGGTTTTATTCTGGCTGCAGGGGATCAATGCCTGCTAACTAGAAATGACTAGTGTTAACCCGAAATGCAGATTCTGTGATAAATATTCAGAATGAATTGACCAGCTTTGTATCAGGTTGCACAGTGTTAAAACTTGGTGTGATGAAGTAGGCCAATATCTGCAATGGAAAATATAAAACATTTACAGGATGGAGAACTGCAAGAAACTGGAATAAACATCGCCGATTCCACTTGTAGTTGAAACCCTCGGATTGATTGGAAAAGGTCCCAGTAGATTCATTGAAGGGATTTCTAGGAGTTCATGCCTTAAAGAAATACAAAACGTTGTACTCAAAAGTGCAGCTCACACATTACGAAGGGATGTATCTATGCCAAATGTGATTGATCTGAGGTTCTTTTTTTAGAGACTCCACCCACATCTATTGAACAGGTGAAGAGGCTCATCCCTTGTTCCCTGTTTAGGATGTGGTTTCCGGCTTTCTCTTTTCCATTCTTTTTACCCTTACGTAGCCCCCTGCGCATCAGTGGCGTTATCGCCTTGCTTGGGGTGATATGATTAAAAAAAAAAAAAAAAATGATTAGTAGAAGATGTCATGAAGCCATTTCTGATCTTGGGTCTCTGATTAAAACCCGCAAAAAATGTACATACAACTATAACCAAAGAAAATAATAATAATAATAATAATAATAATAATAATAAGAAGAAGAAGAAGAAATAATAATAATACTAAATTCCATATAGTCAGTCAGTTAAAGTGCCATACGTGATACACGCTTGGGCGATCATGTCTCAAAAGAGACATGACTGACTGGGCAGAAGATTATCCCGCAGTAGGTTGCCATTGCTTTCTGCGGTAGACTGGTTGCCGACCAAGGCTATAGAACCCAATCTGTCCTGCTATTTAACCCATAACTGGAAGGAAGAGACGGATTAATACCTTTCCCAAGGGTATTTGCGCGTAAGTGAATACAATGGATTCAACTGGAATTCGAACTCGGCTCCCCGGGTAGTAGTGAAAAAAAAAATAAAGCTACTCTTATTAAAATAAAAAAAAATCCGCATTAAACTGCATGTCTTTCGCCGTACAGAAAGCCATTTCTGAAACATTTGAAAGTAAATATTTCACAATAGCATCTTTCTTTTTCTGAACTGGCGTTGATTTTTTTTTTAGCGTTTAATTACTTTTTAGTGCCAGAAATAAATTTGGAGATAATATTGACTTTCAGATATAAGTTCTACTAATTAACACATTGTCGGGAATTAAAGCGGGGAACTCATAAATTTCCCGACGGTATTTGAAACTGGTATAAACATCACCCATTCAACTTGTAGTTGATACCCTCGGATTGAATGAAAAAGGTCCCAGTAGACTCCTTGAAAGGATTCCTAGTAGTTCATGTCTTAAAGAAATAAAAAACGTTGTACTCAAAAGTACAGCTCACACATTACGAAGAGATGTATCTATGCCAAATGTGATTGATATTAGTCGTCTTATATGACAATGAACGCTGGACAATCTCTGCACAGATGAAGAGAAATATGGTTGAACAGAAGGATGATGAGGATACCATGGAATATGGATACAAAAATGACATTATACTTAAATTCTCAACAGGAATAGATAACACATCCAAATATTCGTTCTCAAAGTTTAATAGACCAGCAATGCAGACCTTAATTAAAAAGTTGAAATTTCTAGAGCACATAATGAGGAAAGACGGCTTGGAAAATTTGACACTCACAAGACATACTGATAAGAAGATGCATAGAGGAGAACGACGTATAACCTACATAGCTAGCTTGGTTGAATGTATGGCGGTTCAAGGTTTATGCGAGATAACAAAAAGACAGAATTTATTAAGAGTGTCAAAGGTCAGGAAAAAGTGGAGAGCCGTGGTCGCCTAGTTCCTGGAGGGCCACGGTAGAAAGAAGAAAAAGAAGAAGGAGAAATAAAGAACTTTATTCAGTAATAAGGGAAGCAAGCAAATTCAAAAAAGAATTTCAAGTGGGTGAAGAAGTGCAAATAAACCATAATACGCTTAAAAATGAAAGCAACTTCCCAGTAACAAATGCAGAAACGGTGACAAGATAATCCTCTTCATGGTCAATACTCTGCCCGTATCAAACAAGCTGCAGTCGATAAACCCCGAACTCATCATGAGGTTACGTGGTGCAGGGTTAAAAGCTGAAACCGAAAGTTTTATTCTTGCTGCAAAAGACCAATGCTTGTTAAGTAGAAATTACCAAGTACACATACGGAAAAAAACTGTGTTAATCCTAAATCCAGATTCTGTGATAAATATCCGGAAACAATTAGTCCCCTTCTTAGCATCGACTAAATACAAAACTCGGCATGACAGTGTGGGCCAATATCTGTACTGGAAAATATGCAACTTTTACGGGAAGGAAACGGCAAGAAATTGGTATGAACATCACATCAGTTGCAGAAATAGAACCTGAAATAATTTTATGAGATTTTGCAATACACACAGACGGAACAATCAAAGCTAATCGCCGAGACAGTGTTATCAAAGACCAGAAGATTTGAATGTTTTTTTTTTGTTTTGTTTTTTATCGCATCACCCCGAGCAAGGCGGTAACGCCACTGAAGCGCAGGGGGCTACGTAAGATGAAAAGATTGGAAAAAAAGAAAGCCGGGAACCACATCCTAAACATGGAACAAGGGATGAGCCTCTTCACCTGTTCAATAGACGTGGGTGGAGTGTGAAGATGAAAAGATTGGAAAAAAGAAAGCCGGAAACCACATCCTAAACAAGGAACAAGGGATGAGCCTCTTCACCTGTTCAATAGACGTGGGTGGAGTGTCAACCAGGTGACAGATTAGTCTATCTACTCCAATTGAAAAAATAAATAAATAAATGAGTGAAAAGATTGGAAAAGAGAAAGCCGGAAACTACATCCTAAACATGGAACAAGGGATGAGCCTCTTCACCTGTTCAATAGACGTGGGTGGAGTGTGAAGATGAAAAGATTGGAAAAAAGAAAGCCGATAACCACATCCTAAACAAGGAACAAGGGATGAGCCTCTTCACCTGTTCAATAGACGTGGGTGGAGTGTGAACCGGGCGATAGATTAGTCTATCTACTCCAATTGCTTTCTTATTGACATAGCAGTTTTTGAAGATTCTAATGCATATTTGAAGATCTTCAAAAATACTATCAAAATACAAGAATATTGAAATGGGAATCTAAAAATAAATGTGGCACATGTGGTCATTCATAATTCCAGTTGTAGTTGGAGCACTCGGATTGATTCGAAAAGATTCCAATAGAGTCATTGAAGGAATATTTGGTAGCCCATACCTTAAAGAAATGCAAAATATTGCATTCAAGTACAGCTTATACATTACCAGAGCTTTAGATATGTAAACTTTGTACGATCTTTGTAGTTTTTTCGAGGGAAATTTAAAAAAAATGATCAGTGGAAAATGTCATGAAGCCATTACTAAACTTAGGTCTTTGGTTGGGACCCGGAAGAAAACATTTATATAATAGAAATCCAAGGAAATAATATTATAATGAGAACAACTAAAACAAAACTCCTCTATTTACTGGGGTAAAAATCAATTTTTTGGAGCAAGGAGTTTACAAATGAGGTGTAAATGAGGATAAAGGAATTCATCCTAAAATATGAAAGAAAGTGTGAAAAGACTACTATAGAATGGTGTGAATGATATTAAGAACTATGGCTATTAATAACCTTGCCATCCCAGTGGTTCAATAGAGTTTTAACATCTTTAACTGGACACTCAATGACATGAATTGTAAGACAAGAAAGCTTCTTTCTAAACATAAGATGCATCATCTAACGGCTGATGTAGACCGTCTATACATACTACGTAAAGAAGGTGGAAGAGGTCTTATTCAGCTAGAATTGTCATACAAGACAACAACTATTGGCTTACTAACATACATAGAAACAATAAAGGACTGGATGATACAATTAGTAAGGCAACATGAAGAAAGAAAGAAAAAATATTCAATAATAAAAGAAAGCGGTAAATACAAACAAGATTTACAGTTAGTAGATTCTGTAGAAAAGCAAAACAGAAGCCAAGAACCAACTATTGCGGCAAAAAATATGAAAATGAAAGTCAAAGATAAGGCTCTTGAACAGATGAAACAGCGCTGGCAAGACAAATCTCTGCATGACCAATATCCAGAACGTGCCAATAAATCCAATGTTGATAAAGTTAATACTCAACAATGGTTACGTGCATCTGGATTAAAGTCTGAGACTGAAGGCTTTATTCTTGCAACGCAAGAACAAAGTCTTTTCACTAGAAACTTTCAGGCAAATATTATACATAATAATATGGATCCAAAATGCAGGTTTTGTGATAAACACCAAGAAACAATAGACCATCTAATCTCAGGCTGTTCTGTACTTGCCCCAAATGAATATAAAAATCGCCACGATAGAGTGGGGCAATATTTACATTGGACAATGTGCAAACACTATGGAAAATATGTAAACAAACACTGGTATGAACATCACCTAGCACCGGTTACAGAAATAAAACATGTAACCATTCTATGGGATTACACCATCTACACAGACAGAAAAATTGAAGCAAATAGGCCAGACATTATTGTTTAAAACCAGAAGGAGAAAACTTGTCTATTAATTGATATGGCTTGTCCAGCGGATTGTAACATAGCAACCAAGGAATTTGAAAAACTGTCAAAATATAAAGACCTGGAAATTGAAATAGAAAAAATGTGGAAATTGAAACAAGAGTTGTGCCAGTTATAGTAGGTGCACTTGGAATGATAAAATTTGGAACAAAACAACACATTGAAAGTATCCCTGGAAACCCAAGCTTAAGAGATATACAAAACATTGTCTTATTAAGTACAGCCCACATACGAAGAAAAACTTTGTCTATGTAACGCTAGGGATAATAGGGAAGACAGAAAAAAAACATGACATGGAGCCATAGCAACACGCGACGACCTGCCTTAGGTCTTCCCGCAGATTTGGTTGGTAGTGCGACCATAGCAGAAATCGAAATATGATGAAAAATGACATAATAATAATAATAATAATAATAATAATAATAATAATAATAATAAAAATAATTGGACCTTTAATAATTTTGTGGGGCTTTACACTTTACAGATTTGAAAAAATGGGTATAATTGAAAAAGTTGACCTTTCAAAATCTGTGTTAAAAAGAAAAAAAAAATTAATCGTGTTTGTGCTGAATTTTCGACTGGATTAAACAAATGTTTAGAATCACATAACTACTCACTACCAAGTCCAGAGGTAAATTTTGCGAAATTAAACGGTGGGAAAATATTTTCGAAGCTGGATCTTTCTGAGGCGTATTTGCAAATACAGGTTGAAGGTTTTGGTTCAGTGGATGTAATTGTTTTTCATTTGGTTGTGACTTCAGTTCTTAGATTAGATTGTGAAATTCATAATTCGATATTTAGTGAAATGCGGCATCAAATCGATGATTTGATGCCGCAACTTTATGCATTTATCGGTCACGTATCCTTATTAGCCCTATATGAGATAAGATATTCCAGTGTTATGTTAACGCAAGACAATACACGACGCCAATAAGCGAACATGATATGAGTATCATTTCATTAACAATGAAATTCTTCAGCTAGTGAAAGTTGGCCATCAACAGTGTGGCAATTAGTAATCCGGTTCAATCAATAATCTGGCATCTGTTTCCACGAGAAGAACTTCAGATTTCGCGGGTCGCTGTACAGAACTGCCTTAATTGTTTGGTGAAACTAGTTGCTGTATCAGCCGCCTTTTGTGCATTTCCATTATAACCTGTTGGCGTTTAATCCAACGAATGATTCCAATGAAGGTTGTTGGGTAGTTGTTTTGTTTTTATGGCATATCAACCTCGGCGGGTCATTTATTGCCAACTAAATTTTATTTATTTATTTATTGCTGGTAATACCTTTTTCTTTCAACAATTTATTGTTTTATATCTATATCTATATCTATATATATATATATATATATATATATATATATATATATATAGGGATATTCTTGAGATTGAAATCGAGTGAGATTTTAATGAAACACAGATACTTTTTCTTTTCGAGTATCAAGATTCATTGGATTTGTTTTTAAGGGCAGGGTCCCCAAGTCCTACCCTGTTATTTAACCCATAACTGGAGGGAAGGGACGGATTAATAACTTTCCCAAGGGTACCAGTGCTTAAGTGAATGCAGGGTATTCAACTGGAAAAAGTATTACTAGACACAAAACTTATATATATATATATATATATATATATATATAAAGTTTTGTGTCTAGTAATACTTTTTCTTTTCGAGTATCAAGATTCATTGGATTTGTTTTTAAGGGCAGGGTCCCCAAGTCCTACCCTGTTATTTAACCCATAACTGGAGGGAAGGGACGGATTAAAAACTTTCCCAAGGGTACCAGTGCTTAAGTGAATGCAGGGTATTCAACTGGAAAAAGTATTACTAGACACAAAACTTATATATATATATATATATATATATATATATATATAAAGTTTTGTGTCTAGTAATACTTTTTCTTTTCGAGTATCAAGATTCATTGGATTTGTTTTTAAGGGCAGGGTCCCCAAGTCCTACCTTGTTATTTAACCCATAACTGGTGGGAAGGAACGGATTAATAACTTTCCCAAGGGTACCAGTGCTTAAGTGAATGCAGGGTATTCAACTGGAATTCGAACTCGGCTCACGATTTTTCTTTCTGCGCCCATATCCATTGCACCACAACGCACATCCGTAACGAAACGCTTACAGCACCTGGTATTCTCAAGCGGTCACCCATCTAAGTATTGACCAAGCTCAACGTTTCTGAAATTCGGTGATCAAGCGAGTCCAATGAAGGGTAAACACCATACGTTGTAAGGTTGACCTTTTGGCTAAATTTTTTATACAAGTTTACGGAACAACCTGTAACATTTACTGCATCTGTGTTTCATTAAAATCTCACTCGATTTCAATCTCAAGAATATCCCTAACTTCAGAAAGTGTTATTTATACTGTTTTTTTTTTTTTTACAAATATTGTGAATTAGAGAAAATAAGCCATCAACAGTACGCAGCTATCAATGACGTAAGCATAATTTAAAACTTGACACTTGTAAATAAAAAAAAGGTACTAATAACTTTTTAAAAAGTCAAGGATCAATTTGACATTTGTATTTCTATTATGAAGAGAAATACGATAAAAGCATTTTGTATTTTTCGATTTTGAAAAATATTGATTGAAGAACTTTGAATAAAAGCTAATCTACAAAAAAATGTTCCACAAAAAGTTTGTTTTTTACAAGCGGGTCTGAAACCGGCGAAAAGAGACATTTCAATTTCAGGCTCACATCGCCTGATATTGAAATGTGGAGAGAGAGAGAGAGAGAGAGAGAGAGAGAGAGAGAGAGAGGGAGGAGGAGGAGAGAGAGAGAGAGAGAGAGAGAGAGAGAGAGACTCGTATTGAAATGTGAAGCGAGAGAGAGGTAGACATATTGAAAGGTGAAAAGAGATAGAGAGAGAAATAGCCTCGTATGAAAGGTGACGAAAGCTAACAAGATAGCCGTATTGAAAAGTGAAGAGAGAGGGAGGAAGAGAGAGAGAGAGAGAGAGAACGAGTGATAGCATCGTAGTGAAAGTTGAAGAGAAAGAGAGTGACAGCCGTATTGAAAGGTGAAAAGAGTGAGCGAGCCTCGTATGGAAATGAGAAGAAAGAGAGAGTGAGTGAGAGAGAGAGAGAGAGAGAGAGAGAGAGACTTTCGTACTGAAAAATGAAAAGAGAGAGATAGCCAAGTATAGAAAGGTGAATGAGAGAGATGGCCTTGTATTGAAAGGTTAAAAGAGATGAATAGATAGATGGAGAGAGAGAGAGAGAAATAGCCTCGTATTGAAAGGTGACGATAGCTAGCTAGCTAGCTAGCTAGCTAGATAGATAGATAGATAACCGTATTGAAACGTGAAGAGGTAGATAGCGTCGAAGTGAAATGTGAAAGAGATAGCCGAATTGAAAGGTGAAGAGAGTGAGCGAGCGTCGTATTGAAAGGTGAAAAAAAAAGAGAGAGATAGCTTCATATTGAAAGGTGAAGAGTGAGAGATATAGCTCCATATTGAAAGATGAAGAGAGAGAACGAGAGAGAGAGAGAGAGAGAGAGAGAGAGAGAGAGTATTGAATGGTGAAGAGAGAGAGAGAGAGAGTATTGAATGGTGAAGAGAGAGAGAGAGAGAGTATGGAATGGAAGAGAAGAGAGAGATAGCTTTGTATTGTAAAGTGAAGAGTGAGTGAGAGATAACGTCGTATTAAAAGGTGAATATATATATATATATATATATATATATATATATATATATATATATATATATATATGTCCAGTTCGTAAACGGCGAGGATAATACAACAAGATCAACTTAATATAAAATATTAAGTGTTATATCTATATAGAAAGCTCAATGGATGTTATCCAGAGCAATATGAAAATTATAAAGGAAAACTAAACACGTCATTTAAATTGGTTATAAATTATACTTCATTTCAATAGACTAAATTAGCTCATTTCATCAGACCACACAGTATTAGTTACATTTGGTACAAAAAAATTTTGCCGGAATAAGCATTTCCTTTAACTTAAGAGAAAAATAAGAAAAAAGGAAAAAAAGAAAAAGGAAAAAAACTGTCAGGACAGAGGTATTGGCGTCATCCCAGTTAGAATTAAAAGACAGAAATCTTTCCTCTCAGATTGAATAGAAGATTATAGGGAAATCTCAAACCTCCAACAGCTTTAGAAGCAGATGCAATTTATGCTTAGACGAAAAAATTAAAATTATCAAATTCAGTGTATCTAACCAATTATTGAATCAAAGAAATGAAATAATTTTTAAATACCGCCATGAAAATAAATTCAAACTGTCTAACATATACAATCTTAGAATTATCCCTTTCCGACACACTTGCCAGTTATTTCATAGTTTGTGTGGTTCATTCGTTTGAGGATTTTACGGACCGAAAAAGTGAGGATAGAGATCTACTATGCAATGGGTTGAGAGGCCAATATAAATACGCAATTAACTTTATATTATTGATGTACGAAGATAAAATGTCCTGTCATGCACTGTGTGATTGTAAATGATTTTACTGTAATTACTTCAATATAAATATATCATGTGTATAATGGTGCACCTAATTGTAAGGTTAGATATGTTTTTCGTGTATATATGTGCACCTAATTATATGCATGTTCTCAAGTATAGTTATGAATAGATGTGTAAAATGTATTAGTGTATGTATTATTGTGTGCATAAGGGTGCACCTCATTATAAGTATATTTCACGTATAAGAGTGGACCTAATTATGTATATGTTTTCCCTGTATATGAGAACATCTGATTATATGTAGGGTGTGTTAATCTTGAATGCAGTCGATTGTGCATTCTTGAACTGATTCTACCTTCATGTATTGATCATTCTATTCATATGTGTACAGATTAATATCAAGATCCGAATGATATATGCCGTTATATATATATATATATATATATATATATATATATATATATATATATGAGTAATGTTTGTTAAGATGTATGAAATGTGAAATATACCACCTCGTTTGGGAGTTAAAAGTAGATGGATATGTGTACAAAAGCATACATTGTCTTTATACATACGGGTATATAAAAAGTTGTTTATATGTATATAGATGTGTATACATGTTGTTATATCGTGAGTAAGAATAAAAAACTCAACAACAGGAATAGGTTAATTGTTGTATTCCGTGAAAATAGTATTTACAAAGGTTATTAGGATCCAATACAAGAATAAAGACGTAGTAGGAGCAATGGGTACTTCCGGGTCGTCACCGGAAGTCTACGACTGACTTGTCGATTGGCTGCTCGGCACACTCTATTACGTAGATACCACCATTACTTTACATAGTAATGGAATAGTCCATCATAGCCGAATAGGCGCGGGCGTCCCAACACATGTGTGCGTAGATCCGCTTCTCATAAATTTGCGAGTGTGTGAACACAATAATTATATGGTGGATATGAATAGATGAATGTGTGTATGAAGAATACATTTATATATGCACACACACGCATATGTGGGTACGAGAGCATCTATGAGTAGATATACGTATGGATATGAGAATGTATGTAAGTATGAAAATATATGCGTAATTTGGGAGTATGTGTGAGAATTGTTAGCATACTTACATATATATAACACTACTAAATCCCATCTTTTATAAAATATATATGTGAGTATACGAACGCAAGATTCATATATGGGCATGAATAAATGTAAGTCTATAGGTATGTATAAGCATAAACACAGTCACATTTGTATGTACATATGTGGATGTGTGCGCATGTGTGTATGTGGATATAAGTTAGTGTACATGGGTGACTTAATTTGTGGGTTTACACATACATACGTATCCATGGAATTAGAAGTAGGCAGTTAATGACTTGGTTGTCAACATCTTCGCGAATGGTCTGGATACCCCCAACTGGGATGACGCCAATGCCTCTGTTCTGACTCTTTTTTCCTTTTTCCTTTTTCTTTTTTTCTTATTTTTTTATTAAGGAGTTAAAGAAAATGCTTATTCCGGCAAAATTTTTTGTACCAAATGGAACGAATATTGTGTGGTCTGGTGAATTAGCTAATTTAGCTTATTGAAATGAATTATAATTTATGACCAATTTAAATGACGTGTTGAGTTTTCCTTTATATATATATATATATATATATATATATATATATATATATATATATATATATATATAAAGAGGAGAGATAGCCACGTATTGAAAGCTGAAAAGAAAAAGAGATATAGCCTCATAGGGAAAAAGGAAAAAAGAGAGAAAAAGAGAGAAATAGCCGTATTGAAAGGTGAAGTAAAAGAGAGAGCTGCGTATTGTAAGGTGAAGAGAGATAGAGAGATAAACAGAGAGAAAGGTGAAAAGAGAGAAAGAAAAAGAGAGAAATAGCCGTATTGTAAGATGACGTGAAAGAGAGATAGCCTTGAATCGAAAGATTGAAATAAAGGTGAAGTAAACGAGAGAGAGCCTCGTAAAGAAAAGTGTAGTAAGAGAGAGAGAGAGAGAGAGAGAGAGAGAGAGAGAGAGAGACTTGGATTGAAAGTTTCGTCACTTAATTTGTGTAAATAATTTTGCTATTCAAGGGTATTTTCGACTAATGATAAATAGCATCACGGTTCAATTATTTCCATTAGTTTTGTCTTGTAGAAGATTTAAATTTCTGTCTTCGAGAGATTGAATTCTTAACGGTTTGGCAAGCGAACGCAAGCAACATAACTCGACTATATTCTGTAAAAAACGGTTTAATTTCTATTTTTGTCTTCAGAAATTGAATTAAATCAACTTTACAGTGTTACCTGCTTGTGGTAAGTCAACTGGGATTCAGTCCATTTTTCAGTCTGTTTTTGTGAAATTTCTTGGAAATTATTTTATTTATTTATTTATTTTTCGTCTTTTGGCCGTCTTTGTTTTTTTTCTTTTTTCGTCACTTAATTTGTGTAAATAATTTTGCTATTCAAGGGTATTTTCGACTTTTACTAAGTTAAAACTTTGTAAGCCTCAGTCACTTTTTCCTTGTTTTTTTTTTTTTTTTTTAATTGGAGTAGATAGTTTCTACTATCGCCCGGTCTCACACTCCACCCCCTTCTTTTGAATGAGTTTAGAGGTGATCACCTTGTTTCTTGTTTAGGAAGGGGTTCCCGGTTCATCCCCTTTCTCTGGTCTTGGTGTTAGTTCAGCTGGAAGCTCTTTGCAGTTACGGAGTATGGTGGCAACGTCTTTACATTCTGAGGGTACCGGGTTGGCAGTTTCCTGGTTGCTGCTTCCGACTGGTAGTTAGGAGCCCGAACTCTTGCGTAGCGTCTTGAGAGGCTGCTCTGATCAACAGTTGAATAATACCGGGGTTCTTGTAGTGCCATATCGCGCATGGACGGGCGTCCCTGCATGAACGTTCGGTGGGCAACCCCGAGGCCACATTATGTTGTAGGCCGCGCCAGTCTCCATCCTTCACAAGTTGCAAATGATTGACCGACTGATTCTATTCTAAGACCACTCCTTAACTGAATTACTATGGAAAAAAGCAAACATAATAACAAAACTAAACCAGCTCATTTGAAAACGCCCAAACCTGTCTGCATCTCTTTCACTAACATACGCGGCATCCGCACCAACTTCCCCAGCGTAGATTCTTTCCTCCATAATAACTCACCTGATATATTAGCCCTATGTGAAACTAATCTTAACCTTTCTATCCCCTCATCTGAGTTCTGCGTTCCTGGCTACCTTCCCCTCTTCAGGAAGGACTCCAATGTTCATATGCATGGGCTTGGTGTCTATGTCAGCGAACACCTTCCCTTAGCTAGGGTGTCATCTTTTGAATCCCCAGATCATTCTTTCATGTGCTTCCGCCTCTCACTTCTCAGCTCGATTAGCTATCTCTTCTTTCTGTACCGCTCTCCTTCCTCCCCTGACTGTTCGTTACTTGACATCATTTCTGACAATATTGACAAAGCCATTTCTACCCATCCCTCTGCCCATGTATTCGTGTTTGGTGACTTTAACGCCCACCACACCAAGTGGCTGAAGAACGCTGTCACTGACCCTGCTGGTGTCCACACCATGAACTTTTCAATCACCCAATCCCTTACGCAAGTAGTGGACTTCCCCACGCGGTTCTCCGACAACCCTAACGGAAGGAACTCACTTCTAGACCTCTGCTTCACTTCCATCCCAGACTCTTGCACTACCAGACAACTCTGCCCACTTGGAAACTCTGACCACACTGTAGTGTCCGTCAATATTTCACTCCACTCCCGCCCGACCCATGAAACACAGACAAGTAGAATATCATACTGCTATCAAAGAGCAGACTGGGATTCGTTCCGAGACTTCCTCTGTGACATCCCTTGGAACAACGTCTTTAGTCTTCCCATCGAAGAATGTGCATCCGAGGTCTCCTCCTGGGTTAAGGCTGGCATTGATGCCTTCATCCCTGCGAGGAAATTCCAGCTTAAATCTCATTCGTCTCCATGGTTCTCACCCGCTTGTTCGGCTGCCATTGCCCACCGGAATCATTTCTTCCGACTTTATCGTAACTATGCGTCGGAACAAAACAGGCGCCTTTTCACTTCAGCTCGTAATAAGTGTAAAAGGGTACTTAACGAAGCTAAGATGTTGTTTGCTGCCAGAATGAAGCAACGCATAGCATGCTCTAAATTCGGCTCTAAAGACTACTGGCGACTCTGTAAAAGAGTACTTAACAAGAGCAAGTCCACAATACCCCCGCTAATCAACAAATTTGAGGTCCTCACCTCCCCAGCAGATAAGGCTGAATGTTTTGCCCGCAGATTCTCGAACAATTCGAGTCTGGACTCGTCTGGAGTTTCTACACCCGACTTCTCACCTAGAACCGAGGCACAACTGAATGATGTCCACATTACACCTTCGCTTGTCTCTAAGATAATCTTAAAACTTGACCCTCACAAAGCGAGCGGTGGTGACGGAATCCCAACCATAGTCTTAAATAAATGTGCCCCTGAACTCTCCTCTATCCTTTCTAAGCTCTACAACCTCTGCCTATCTGCTTCCTGCTTTCCTGCCTGTTGGAAATCTTCCTCGATAGTTCCTATATTTAAAAACAGTGGAGAACCCTCTGACCCTGCAAATTACCGCCCTATCAGCCTTCTTCCGATCTTTGGCAAAGTGTTCGAAGCCATTATCAACGCCGAGGTGGTTCAGCATCTCACAGCACACAGGCTCCTCTCGGACAAGCAATATGGTTTCCGCTTCACCAGGTCTACTGCTGATATGCTAACGACCATCACCGAGTACATATACCAGGCACTCGACAGGAATGGCGAAGCTCGATCCGTTGCATTGGATATATCTAAGGCGTTCGACAGAGTTTGGCATGCTGGCCTTCTATGTAAACTGCGGAGCTATGGTATAACTGGACATTTGTTTGAACTAATCCAGTCATTCCTCTCTAACCGCACAATGAAAGTGGTATTAAACGGACATGCCTCTCAGAACTACCATACAAACGCAGGTGTCCCCCAAGGCTCCATCTTAGGTCCTACACTCTTCCTGATATATATTAATGATCTCCCTGATTCCATAAGAACCCAAATAGGTTTGTACGCCGATGACACCACAGTTTACTCTCGCCTCCAACAAAAATCTGGTGTAGGCGTCAAAGCTAAACTTGCAGCCGAGATTGAAAAAGACCTCCAATCCATATTGGACTGGGGTAAGAAATGGCTAGTAAATTTTAATGCTTCTAAAACGAAGCTACTGTCAATTAACCATCATCGACAATCTCACCTACCTCCCATTAGCATGGACCAGGCTTGCCTCCCAGAGAGTAAAACACTACGCCTCCTTGGTCTCACACTTTCAGCGGACCTCAAATGGAATGACTATATCGAATCCATTGCTAAATCCGCTGCTATGAAAGTCGGTTCTCTGTGTAGGGCCCGGAAGTTTTTTCCGTCTAAATCTATCCTGCACATTTACAAATCTACCATCCGCCCGTGCATTGAATACTGCTGCCATATCTGGTCGGGTGCCCCTGCTGTTCTCCTCGGGCTTCTCGATAATGTTCAGAGGAGGGTCTGTAATGTGATAGATACCGACTTGGCAGACCGCCTGCAGTCTCTCTCCCACCGGCGAGACGTGGCTTCGCTGTGTCTCTTCTATAAATACTTTCACGGCTTCTGCTCCGATGAACTTAGATCACTGGTGCCCCCTAAATACGAATTTGCACGAGATACTAGATTAGCAACTAGATCCCACCCTTTTACAGTGAAATCGATAAAATGCAGCCGTAACTTCTACTCCAACAGTTTCTTTCCTCGCACTTCCCGACTGTGGAATTCTCTTCCAAACGATTGCTTCCCCGACGGCTACAATCTCCAGGAGTTTAAATGTAAGGTCAATAGACACCTCCTAACACACTAACCTGCTCCCATTCTATCAAACACTCTTCTCATCTGCCCGACACTCATCCTCGCTATCCTTACTCATCTATCACCTTTCTCCTGACATTCCCTATGTCTATCCACTCCTTCTCTTTACCTTCCCCTATGTAGCCCCATGCGCAATAGTGGCAGTGGAATGCCTTGCTTGGGGTGAGATGAGGTTAGAAATAGCAGTATCGATAGGTGAAGTTAAAAAAAGACATAGCTTCGTATCGAAAGATGAAGAGAGAGAGAGAGAGTGTGTGTGTGTGAGAGAGAGAGGGAGACTTGGATTGAAAGGTAAAATGAGAGAGAGATAAAAATGCGTATCAAAATGTGAAGACGGAGAGAGAGAGAGAGAGAGAGAGAGAGAGAGAGACTCGGATTTAAAGGTGAAGAGAGAGAGAAAAATGAAAGTAATAACTGTTTTAATAGGTGAAGGGAAAAAAGATAGCCTCGTATCGAAAGGGGAAAAGAGAAAGAGAGAGAGAGAGAGAGAATCGGGTTGATAGGTCAAAAGAGAAAGCGTTAAAGAGAAATAGTCTTACTGTAAGGTGATGCTAAAGAGAGATAGCTCATATCAAAAGGTGAAGACAGACAGACAGACAGACAGACAGACAGACAGACAGACAGAATCGGATTGAAAGGCGAATCGTGAGAGAAATAAGAGAGAAATAATGGTATTGAAAATAGTGTAGAAAGAGAGAGAGAGAAGGATTGAAAGGTAAAAAGAAAGAGAGAGAAAAATAGCGATATTTAAAGGTAAAGTGAAAGAGAGATAACCTCGTATCGAAAGGGGAACAGAGAGAGAGAGACAGACAGACAGAATCAGATTGAAAGGTGAAAAGAATGAGTAAAAGAGAGAAATAGACGTACTGAAAGGTGAAGATAAAAAGAGATAGGCTCGTATCGAAAGGTGAAGAGAGAGAGAGAGAGAGAGAGAGAGAGAGTGAGTGAGTGAGAGAGAGAGAGAGTGAGTGAGAGAGAGACTTGGATAGAAAGGTAAAAAGAAAGAGAAAAAGAAAAATATAGCCGTATTGGAAGGTGAAGTGAAAGAGAGATAGCCTAGTATCGAAAGGGGAAGAGAGAGAGAGAGAGAGAGAGAGAGAGAGAGAGAGGAGGTAGTGAGCGTCGTATTAAAAGATGAAATATGAGAGAGATAGACGGCATTTTAGCATGTAACAATTTCTCTCTATCTGTTGTATTTTACAATTAAGTACTTGAACTACACCGCTAAAGTTAAGCAACATCTAGCTTGGTCATTTTCTGATATAATAATGATTACACCGATACTAATTAAGCAATAGCTGAAGAGAGAAGAGATGGATTCATGCCTTTCACAGGGGTCAGTTAAGTGCCATACGTAATTTGGCGATCATGCTTCGAAAGACCGACTGAGCAGAAGATTTTCCCGCAGAAGATCGCCATTACTTTCTGCGGTTACCAATCAGGTTATAGAACATAATCTATCCTGTTATTTAACCCATAAATGGAGGGAAGAGACGGAGACCTTTACCAAGGGTATTTGCGCGCAACTGGAAATCGAACTCGGCTCTCCGATTTCTCGTTCCGAGCCGATATCTACTGTACCACAACGCAAACAGGGTACATGTTCTTTAAAAGTTTATCAACAAATCAACCACTTGAACTACACTAAAGAATGAATCTTTGGTGTGACGTGTCGCTTTAGGGCGTGGGTGATTATGGCTCTCCACAACTTCCTGTCTTCTGTGTCTCTTAGTAAGGTTTGTCTTTTTGCTATCTCTCCTAGTCCCTATTCTAGCAACCGGCTACATAGGGTTGTTATTCGTCTTCTCTATGTCATGTCCATTCACGAAGTGGGCGATCATTAGTCTCCACTTCTTCCTATTTTTGTGACTATTTGTAAGGTTTGTCGTTTTCCTATATCTCCTAGTCCCTGTCATAGCATTCTACACAAGCTCATTATTAGTAGTAGTATTAGTATTAGTAGTAGTTGTAGTAATTGTGTAAAATCCCTTTAGAACGTGGGCGATCAGGACTCTTCACAGCTTCCTGTTTTTTTGTGGATTCTAATAGGATTTATCTTTTTGCTATCTCTTCTGGTCCCGGTTTTAGCAATTATAAACAAAACTCATTCTTCTTATTGAGTCATGTCCCTTCAGGACGTGAGCAATCATGACTACACAACTTCCTGTTTTTTTTTGTAGCTTTTAATAGTTTATCTTTTTGCTATCTCTTCTAGTCCCTGTTCTAGTGATCATCTGCACACGCTCATTCTTCTTATTGAGTCATGTCCCTTTAGGTGGTGATCATGGCTCTCCACAACTTCCTGTCTTTTGCAGCTCTTTGTAAGGGTTGTGTTCTTGCTATCTGTCCTAGCCACTGTTCTAGCAATCATCTGCACTAGCTCATTATTATTAGTATTCTTTGTCATATCCCTTTAGGACGTATGCGATAATGACTCTCCACAACTTTCTGTCTTTTGTAGCTATTAGTAAGATTTGTCTTTTAGCTATCTCTCTGAGTCCCTCTTCTGTCAACCAATTTTATTAGGTAGGTGATTCTCTGCTTTTTAGTATGTGACTGTGTATGTATCAGATGGTGTGTGCCTCAAGTGTTAAATGCCCTAAGAAATTCAACTGGTGTGAATGACTTCAGCATGCTATTAAAATAATTTCTTTGAATTGGTTGGGATCCTAAGAAAACAGGATGTGTCCACCATAGTTGTCTGCAAGATGGCGTATGTCTGAGCACGATGGTATACGCCTAGAGGGTCAGGGGTAAGAAAAACAACGTAAGTGTGGGAAACTGCTAACTATATATGCAATTCGTAGTAGATGAAAAATGTGCGTTACTTTGAGTAGTTTTTTTAAATACCTTTTCGCTTCGGGATGTAGGCGATCATGGCTTTCTACATATTCCTTTCCTTTTCATTATCCATGAACTGTCGAGAATTCTTAGGAAAAATAAAAGAGCGCTTTTCTTATGCCTTATACGCTGTTTGTAAATCATAGCTGATTTCTATTTAGATATGTTACCACCTTAGGCTAAGGAGCTCAGTCTACCTTGCTATTTAACCCTTAGTGATGGGAAAACGATTTTATTGTGTTGATTGGTTTTATTTTTGCCGTTCAGGTGCATTAATAGCGTTCAGTTTTAGCCAGTTTAATTATAAGGATAGTTTTTGTTTGTATTGAGATTTCTCATAGCGTATTTTTAATTGCAAAATGTACCCTCCCACCTCACAAAAAATCACCCGAATTCTTTCTTACATCCGAAATTTATTTACATGTTTCATTTATTTATTTATTTACCATGACATTTTAGGGCTTGGAAGTCGCACCTGAATACTTTTAAATACCCTCAATCGAAGACCATCTAAGCGGACTGGCTTTTCCAACTCGGCCGTAACTGCAAGGTTGTGCGGTGTTATCAAAGCCTCTAACCATATCGTGTACGTTTGGCTGTGATATATGTACCTGGGCCTGGTAAAGGGTCTCGTCCCCGCCGAATCTATGATACGACCCCCTCCCACTATACTACATCTCAATTTTCATAAGGTCAGTCAGTTTATTGCCATACGTGATACACGCTTTGGGCAATCATGTCTCGAAAGAGACATGACTGACTGGGCAGAAGATTATCCTGCAGTAGGTTGTCATTACTTTCTGCGGTAGATTGGTTGCCAGCCAAAGCTATAGAACCCAATCTGTTATGTTATTCAACCCATAACTGGAGGGAGGAGATGGATTAATACCTTTCCCAAGGGTATTTGTGCATAAGTGAATGCAAAGAATTCAACTGGAATTCGAACTCGGTTCCTCGATATGTTGTTCCGAGTCGATATCCACTGCACCACAACGCACATCCTTTTCATAAGGTACTACTCATATAGCATACACATTTTATTGTAACCTAATTATATACAATAATAGGTACGTTTAGACACAAAAAATGATTTTTTTAATTCAGAGAGTCACTAAATTGTAGTAAGCTTTTCTATTTATGATTACTAAATAAGAAAGTATCTGCGGCTATATCGTGTTGAAGGCACCGGTTCCCGTCCAATCACCGAAGTTAAGCAACATTGAGTCTGGTGAGTACTTAAATGGGTAACCATTTGGGAATACCAAGTGCTGTAAACGTAAGGACCAAGAATGGTCCACCAGGTTTGGGAGTTGGGTACAGGGCTAACAACCTTGCCCCGTAAAAAGCAGTTTGTTAGAGAAACAGCAACAAAAAGTTGCTGCCCTATGCACCGTCTGGGTGTGATGGATAAATAAGAAAGTATAAATTAATACAGAATTTTTCAATATTTCAATTTATAAACTATTCTAATTAAATTTATTTTAATGAAAACAGTTCTTGGAAAGGTTCATAATTCATCAAAAACATTATTTCTTGAAACAATAGTGTTCCTAATATATCTTATTCATATATAGAATTAAAAGATTTTCTAATCCTAATTTTTCACCACGACTGATTCGCTAAAAAATGAGCAAAAATGTCCCAAAATTAAAAAAAAAAATTTATTGGCAAAATCTTTATATAATTATTAAGAGGAATGACCAAATGACTTTTTGATCATGAAATTGTATTTGTTTTTAATAAAAATTACCTTGTAAGTACAAGACTTATTTATTTACATTTGATTTAAGATTGCTTAGATGCATTATTGTTTAATGCTATAAACGTTCATTTGGGTTTCATTTAACAGCGCTGGCACGCACGCACACACTGTTAAATTGTAAAGATGTTTAGTGACAAAATTGGGTTTTTTTTTCAGTAGATTTTTTCAGTATATTAGGCAAGCAGGTATTTTTTAGCTATAAAGTGCTCGTTATCAACATCAGGATAAACCGTTAATATAATTACTGTGGGGAAATGTGTTACTTAGCTGAGCAATGTTATTTCAATTAAACCGACTTCGAAGTTTCGGGAAAACGTTTTTGTGATGTCTTTACTCTTCAGGTTTTTTTTTTGTATTTTTTTTTTTTTTTTTGCTGAAAATAACGCTCAGTAATGTGACAAACTTCTCAACATTAAATCTATAAACTAGTGCACAGTGAGTGGTGCTGTTCATAAACATTGAAAAAGTGACCAATGTAATATTTATAACTTACTATATTTACATTATTCGGCCTATTGTCCTCATCTTTGTTGTTATTTGTACGACGCTTCGGCCGTTTTACGCTCCGGCCTTCTTCAGGTGCTCGGAATTTCGAGTTCGAATTTCTTGCATTCACTTACGCATAAATACCCTTGGGAAAGGTATTAATCAGTCTCTTCCCTCCAGTTAGGGATTAAATAACAGGACAGATTGAGTTCTGTAGCCATGGCTGGCAACCAGTCTACCGCAGAAAGTAATGGTAACCTACTGCGGGATAAACTTCTGCCCAGTCTGTCATGTCTCTATTTTCAGAAATTATTTTCTCTTTAATTCATTTTTGATTACTTTGAATGCGCCACAATCTTAACAGTATGTTATTATTTGTCAATATTCTGAGATGATCTAGTATTTACAGTATTTATATTATTCGGCCTATTGTCCTCATTTTTGTCGCCATTTGTACGACGTTTCGGCCGTTGTAAGTTCCGGCTTTCTTCAGTGCTAGGAATTTCAAACCGAACCCTTTATTACAATCACTGCGTAGTAGTGCCTCTTTTGGTAGTCATGAGTTATCTCCCTCTAACCTTGTAAGTTACTTGTTCACCACTGATGTAGCTTGGTATTGAACTCACAACTCTTTGGGTCAAGTCACAGGAACTAACCAACGACACATGGCCTAATGGCTATAGCTAAATCATGACTACCAAAACAGGATATAGATAACTCATAAAGACAAATTGGGTTCTATAGCCTTGGATGGCAACCAGTCAACTGCCGAAAGTAATGGCAATCTACTGCCTAGTCAGTCATCTCTAAAATATGTAGTTAAATACGGTCATTTTTAGCTAAAAATTCTGAGGCTTATATCTACAGTACCACTCAATGCTTTCAAACATGGACGTTAGTGGCCCCTTGTGGGTTCTGTTATGTTGAAGGGAGCATTAAGAGTTTTATTTCATTTGTGAGAGAGGTGAAAATTTATCAGTTTTTTTATTTAAAAAAGTTATTCAGCATTGGCTACAAAATTTATTTCTGAAAGGTATCTCCGTTGCATTCACATACACTTGGGAAAGGTATGAATCCGTCGCTTCTCCCTCCAGCTAAGGGTTAAATAGCAAGACAGATTGGATTCTATAGCCTTGATTGGCAACCAGCCTACCACAGAAAATAATGGCAACCTACTGCAGGAAAATCTTCTGCCCAGTCAGTAATGTCTCTTTCAACACATGATCGCCCAAGCGTGTATCACATATGTCACTAAACTGACTCAGTTAAAGCTGTCGGAAACTAGCAAAATTTTCTTCATTGATTTTCTAACTTTTAATATGGTTGAATGTAATTTCAACACATTTACATGGTTTCTTACTAAAGAAAGAAAGAGCCTGCGTTTTACAAAACGTGTTCTACGATTATTTCTAAACAGTATGTAACCTAAAGTAAGAGCCTTAGCAAATACATTCTAAAGTCAACCATCGCATTGAAAACATTGAGATAAGCTATCAAATAAACCTAGAGTAAAAGCCTTAGCCAGTATGCACCAATGTCAAGCATCGCATTGAAAACATTGAGACGAGGTATCAAATGAAACTAGAGTGGGAGCCTAAGCCAATAAGCAACAAAATCAACTGTGACACGATAACTAGGCGTATATTAAGGTGCTTTGTAAAATATGTATTTTATTATAATAGATTAAAATAGAAAATGGTTAAGAATAGAAAATAGTTTAAAAACATATTTAACAAAAGTGAAAAAGAAGAGGAAAAAATAAATAAATAAACGCTTTTTCATTTATGAGAAAAATTATGGGAGAGACAATGGTATCTGATTACTGTTTTAAATCCTACCACTCCTCCGGTAAATATTTGACTCAGTGATTTAATGTGATAAAGAGATAAGTTCAGGAGATAAAGTTCAGGAGGTGGGTTTTCGAATGACCAGGTCAAAGGCTGTCTTTTACTGTATCTTGACCACACATTAAGAATTTTCCGGTGGAAGCTTTATTAAGATAAAAAAAAAAGATAACTGAAATTTCAGACTTACAGTCGCCAATGTTTATCACCGGTGGTCTAAAGCATTTCCGGATTTCCGGATCAATTTTAAATAAATTCAGGTAATTTTTCCGAGTCAGATCATTAGAGTAGAGTAGAGTAGCAGTGAGAGAGTCAGTTAAGTGAGTCAGTTGAGTGAAGTAGAACCTCCGTTCGTCTTGTTTCGGTCAGTTCGGATTTGTTGATCTCCATTAATTAGAGTTAGAGCTGAACGTCACATCGCCTGCCCCCAACCTAACTCTAAACGAAATAAAGCATCGTTTCAACTCATTCAAGTTGTGGAAGTTCGTTCCTTATATCTTGTACCCCCAACTTGAGGCTCTGACTTTTTCAACAAACTTCCGGCAACATCACAGCGTGGAGAACGGCCGCCGGAGAAAATTGTTCGTACAGTCTGTTGGGGAGTTACACAACCATCGTATTGAAAACATTGAGATAAGCTCTCAAATGAACCTAGTGTAAAAGCCTTAACCAGTAAGCATTAAAGTCAACCACCGCATTGAAAACATTAAGATAAGCGATGAAATTAACCTAGAGTAAGAGCTTTAGCCAATAAGCACCAAGGTCAACCATCAGATTGGAAATAGTGTCATAAGCTATCAAATGAAGCTAGAGTAAAAGCCTTTGCCAGTAAGCACCAAAGTCAACCATTGCATTGAAAACATTGAGATAAAGAATCAGATGAACCTCATGTAAAAGTCTTAACCAGTAAGCATTAAAGTCAACCATCGAATTGAAAACATTGAGATAAATAATCAGATGAACCTAGTGTAAATGTCTTAACTAGTAAGCATTAAAGTCAACAATCGAATTGAAAACATTGAGATAAGCTATCAAATGAATCTGGAGTAAGTGCCTTTGCTAATAAGCACCAAAGTCAACCATTACATTAAAAACATTGAGATAAGCTGTCAAATGAACCTAGAGTGAGAGCCTTAGCCAGTAAGCACCAAAGTCAACCATAACATTGAAAACATTGAAATAAGTTATCAAATGAACCTCGAGTTAGAACCTTAGCCAGTAAGCACCAAAGTCTTCCATCGCATTAAAAACGAAAAGGTATCAAATGAACCTAGAGTAAGAGCCTTAACCAGTAAGCATTAAAGAGCCTTAGTCTGTAAGAACTAAAGTCAACCATCACATTGAAAACATTGAAATAATCTATCCAACGAAGAAAGTGTGTCAACTGGTAAGCACCAAAGACAACCAACGCATTAAAAACATTGAGACAAGCTATCAAATGAACCTAGGCTAAGAGCCTTAGCCAGTAAGCACCAAAGTCAACCATGTTATTGAAAACATTGAAATAAGTTATCAAATGAACCTAGACTAAGAGATTTAACTTCTTCTTCTTCTATGTGCCCTGTCCCTTCAGGACGTAGGCGATCATGGCTCTCCACGTCTCCCTATCTCTTGTGGCTCTCAGTAGGTTTGCTCCTGTTGCTCCTGGCAAACCCCGTTCCGTCATCCACCTGATCAGGCCCTGAAAATATGTTATCCGCTGCCTTCCTCTGTCTCTCCTTCCTTCTATCTGACCAGTCAGTATCAGGTTCTCCAGGCTCTCTTTCCTCATTGCATGTCCCAGGAACTTCAGTTGTCTCTTCCTGATGCTCAGCATCAATTTCATTTTGGTTGCCATTCTTTCTAACACCTCGTCGTTGCTTGTATGCTCAGTCCACGATATCCGTAGCATCCTTCTGTAGAACCACATTTCGGCCGCTTCCAGTTTTGTCCTCATTTTCGATGATATTGTCCAGCATTCACTGCCGTATTGAAGAACTGACATCACGTAGCAGTCTAGCACTCTTTTCTTCGTTTCTATTGAGATCTTCCTGTGTGTTAGTATTTTGCTCATCTTCTGGAACGCGTCCTTTGCCATGCCAATTCGCCTTCGGATCTCCGTGTCGCACTTTCCATCTCCTGTTAGAACACTTCCTAGGTACTTAAATTCTTGGACTTGTTTGATTCTGTTATCCCCCGCCTGTATTTGGCATTTTGGGTTGTATCTTTTGCTGATGACCATGCACTCAGTTTTCTTAAAGTTTATTTGTAGTTCCTTCTTGTCACTCTCCACTGCTACTTTCTGTATGAGATCTTGCAGTTTCCTTTCCGTGTCCGCAATCAGTACTGTATCGTCCGCGTATCTTATGTTGTTCAGGTTGTGGCCTCCAATAATAAATCCTGGTGTGTCATCTAGGGTCCTCAAAATATTCTCGCTGTATAGGTTGAACAAATCCGGTGAAAAGACACATCCTTGTCTTACGCCTTTTTCTATCTTTGTGTATCTACTGAGGTCGTTACCTGTCCGTATGCAGGCCATTTGCTGCCAGTATAGATTCTTGATTATTCTTATGTCTTTGCCGAAAATGTCGAGGTTGCCTAGCATCTCCATCAATTCTTTGTGTCGTATTTTGTCGAATGCTTTCGCGTAATCAATGAAGCATAGGTACAAGTCTTTCTTCATTTGTAATGCCCTTTCAGAGAGCATCCTAATCATGAATATGGCGTTCCTTGTTCGAGTGTCTTTGACGAACCCGCACTGTTCCTGCCCTATCTCTGGCCTGATTCTGCTTCTTGCTCTATTCATCAGGATTCTGACAATCAGTTTTGTAATGTGACTCATTAAGCTGATAGTTCTGTGTAGTTCGCACTCGTTTGCACCAGGTTTCTTCGGCAGCGCTATAAATATCGAATTGCATAGGTCGTCTGGTACTAGTAAGTAAAAAAATCAACCATTGCATTGAAAACATTGTGATAAGCTATGAATAACGGCCATATAAGTTGACCCTTCCTTCTGGAAAGATGCTTTGAGGCTTGAAAACTCGACTTGTACCTCACTAGTTAGGGCTTGTCTATTTTTCAAAGCGACCAACTAAAGGTGGCTAGTGAAGGGACGTGTGTGTTTATATTGTGATTTAAATGTAAGTTCATTTGTATTTCTAGCTTCTTTTTTTATGAAGTAAAGATTCTTCTTTAGTTTTTACAACGTACGAATAAATTGCTTAAAGCATTACAGAATTAAATTGTCAATTATCTACCAGTAAACATTTGTATGACACTTTTTGATACTAGAGAAGCATGTAAAAATGTATTTTAACACAATGTGTCAGCGTTATTTCCCTAATTTCCCCACTAAAGCAGCATATAACAAGGTTACGCTTTGAACCCAGCCAAAACGCGTAGTTTTTTTTTCTTTTCGAGAATGGATGTGCAGGTATTTATTTGCACGCACTTTTATCGCAACAGGATGTGCGTTGTGGTGCAGTGGATATCGACTCGGAACGAGGAATCGGGGAACTGAGTTCGAATTCCAGCTGAATTCTTTGTATTCACTTACGCGCAAACACCCTTGGGAAAGGTATTAATACGTCACTTCCTTCCAGTTATGGGTTAAATAACAGGACAGATGGGATTCTCTAGCCTTGGTTGGCAACCAGTCTACTGCAGAAAGCAATGGCAACCTACTGCGGGATAATCTTCTACCCAGTCAGTCAGTCATATCTCTTTTGAGCGTGTATCACGGATGGCACTTAACTGACTGTCTATCGCAACAGAATATGACACAGGTCCTGGAGTTTAATATGAGACTTCCTGAAAACAGTGTAAAAATTGCTCAATCTCCCACCACGTCTCCCTTTGGGGACGCCGAGTAAAGAATGACGTCAGACTCCTCCAAAAGAAGAGGTAATGCTTGGTGAGAAGCCGAGAAGCACCCCCACCTGCCGCGGCGGTTAGCTGAAACCTGTTATGGACGCCTGTTCTTTTGTTTAGACAGCAACGATGCAGAGCAGATCTTAGTTACAGTTTCTGGGAGAAAACACATAATCGGGTATGATTAATAATTTTTAAACAAAGCCTAAACCCTCGATGACTTACACGACACTTGATATTTTCTGAAGAGTCTACCAAATTTCACTCGCGCGGTTTAGGTCAACTTATGGTATGGTTTTCAGTTACTTTCCAAACAGTGTTTCACGTTGGTTTTGTCTCTCTCAACTGATAACACCAGAAAGTCTCTGCCTTGATCAGCTGTCCATAGTTAAGAGCTTAACGTTCTAAAATACCCGACCATGCACTGTGGTCTTTTCTGTGTACGCTTGATAAAATAAATGCTACTCAGGTATTTTTTTAAAATCATTATCACCCGGAGCAAGGCGGTAACGCCACTGATGCGAAGGGGGCTACGTAAGAGTGAAAAGATTGGAAAAGAGAAAGCCGGAAACCACATCCTTAAACAGGGAACAAGGGATGAGCCTCTTCACCTGTTCAATAAACGTGGGTGGAGTGTGAACCGGGCGATAGTTTAGTCTATCTACTCCAATTGGAAAAGAAAAAAAAGAGTAAAAAGATTGGAAAAGAGAAAACTGGAATCCATATCCTAAACAGGGAACAAGGGATGAGCCTCTTCACCTGTTCAATAAACGTGGGTGGAGTGTGAACCGGGCGATAGTTTAGTCTATCTACTCCAATTGGAAAAGAAAAAAAAGAGTAAAAAGATTGGAAAAGAGAAAACTGGAATCCATATCCTAAACAGGGAACAAGGGATGAGCCTCTTCACCTGTTCAATAGACGTGGGTGGAGTGTGAACCGGGCGATAGTTTAGTCTATCTACTCCAATTGGAAAAGAAAAAAAAAAGAAAAAGAAGAGAGTGATAATAGCAAAATTACAATATTAAGATATATTGGTATATAAAAAAGTGATAAAATATATTCTTTAGTATGTTGAAGGTGAACTATTTTTTTTTACTAAATGTATCCTACTGAAATGAGTGGACCCATTACATTTTAAAAACTTATTCAGTTAGTCAGGTGCCATATGTGACACACGCTTCGGGCGATCATGTCTCTAAAGAGACATGACTGACTGGGCAGTTGCCATTGCTTTCTGCGGTAGACTGGTTGCCACACAAAGCTGTAGGACCCAATCTATTCTGTTATTTAACCCATAACTGGAAGGAACAGACGGATTAATACATTTCCAAAGGTATTTAAGAGTAAGTGAATGCAAGGAATTCAATTGGAATTCGAACTTGGCTCCCCGATTTGTCATTCCGAGTCGATATCCACTGCACCACAACATCCTAAAACTGGTAGGGGAAACTGGGCTGAATCTTGGAAGCACTGTAATACCAAGCCAACCTGTGGCAAATGCGGAGCAAGACCCTGACACTTCGCAGTGTTCCAAAAATCAGTTTAATATCGAAGTCCCACATCAGAGACTTGTCAGATTATTAAGTTGATAAGAACAGAAACTACACTTCATATTTACCCTTCTCCCCCAATGGAGCAAGGTCAGTTTTTAACGTGGGTAACCTGAGCACGTACGCTCAGGCCATTGGTCAAAGATTACCCAGCCCCCCGCTTATGCGGTCACTGGGTACAAAGCTAGTCATAGCTTGTGAAAAGCTAGTTTTAACTGGTTATTGCTTCCAGGCCTGCGAGCAGGTCGTGGGTATCTGAGAACAGATACTACACTTTGATCTTAACCAAAAGGCCGAGAAGCATTATTTACTCTTCTCCCCCACTTGAGAGAGATGTGACACAAGGTCTTTTTTAATGTGGGGAACCCGAGCGCGTACGCCCAGGTACTGGTCAAATATTACCTATCCACCGCAGTGGATAGGTTCAGAACTGGTCTTATTTTGGTCATTTCGCTCCCCAGCCAAAAGGCCGAGAAGCAAATATTTACAACTAATTATTTATTATACTATTTGCATTGTTCGGACTGTTGTCTTCATCTTAGGATTTTCAAGACGTCTTGGCTGCTGTACATTTCGACCTTCATCAGGTGATTGGAATTTCGAACTGAACACTTTACTTCCTTCACTAGGGTAGATTGTTTTATGAGTCATGACATCTTCAGATGATGCAGTATGAATCAAATCAACTCAAGTTTTCTGTTAATCTCTGCTGTAGCCAAGTTATTGAATCAAACACTTTGGTTAAAGTCACTGGATCTAACAAACGTTTTTAACCACTGGGCAATGTATCTAGTCTTTATTCTGCTAATCGGGCAATTTTTTTTTTTTTTTTGCATTTCTCACTTATTAAAGAAAAAAAACTATTTTAATCGCCTTCAAATAATACTCGGGATCTCATGCTATAAATAAGAAAATTAATTTTCCATTGTATGAATATATTTTAAAGTTTACCCTCTTTAATATGGGTTACGAAAAATCCTGATAGCTTGATGTAGAAACTAAAAATATATAAAGTTGTTGAATTGTTAGACAATGTGCGGCAGAAATACCTCCCACAGTTTAACCTACTTCTGGGATGTGCGTTGAGATGCAGTGGATATTGGGTCGGAATAAGAAATCAGAAAGCCGAGTTTGAATTCGTTGCGTTCACTTATGCACGAACACCCTTTGGCAAAGGTATTAATCTCTTCATTCTCCAGCTATGGGTTAAACTGCGGGACAAATTGGGTTCTATAGCCTTGGTTGGCAACCAGTCTAC
This sequence comes from Ascarosepion bandense, assembly GCA_037127315.1. Taxonomy (NCBI): domain Eukaryota; kingdom Metazoa; phylum Mollusca; class Cephalopoda; order Sepiida; family Sepiidae; genus Ascarosepion; species Ascarosepion bandense. The sequence goes on along the minus strand of JBBBDQ010000794.1, from coordinate 1,865,738 downwards.
TAGAGAAAGTAATGGTAATCTACTGTGGGAAAAAATGTTATGCCCAGTCATGTCTCGCCCAAGTGTGTATCAGTCAGTTAAGTGCCATGCATGAGACACACTTGGGACATGACTGACTGGACAGAAGATTATCCCGCAGTAGGTTGTCATTACTTTCTGTGGCAGACTGGTTGCCAGCCAAGGCCATTGAACTCAATCTGTTGTTATTTAACTCATAACTGGAGGGTAGAGATGGATTAATACTTTTCCCCAAGGGTATTTGCACATAAGTGAATGCAAGGAATTCAACTGGAACTTGAACTCAACTCTAGGATTTCTTGTTCAGAGCCTATAATCACTGGACCACAATGCATGTGTGTATCCCATATGGAAATAAACTGACTTCTGTGATGGTAGTGTCCAGAATGTCTTGACATTTTTTTTTTTAGATATCATCATGGTTTGGACCAGGGCACACCCTTGGCATTTGTCTGGGTGAAAAGTCAGGTAAAGAGAACTGATGAAGTTGTGGCTAGCAGTTTCAACCTGTAATCTTAGGCGAAATGTGATCTGTGATGGTAGTGTTTGGCACTAGTGTCCAGAATGTCTTGACATTTTTTTTTTCAGATATCATCATGGTTTGGACCAGGGCACACTCATGGCATCTGTCTGGGTGAAAAGTCAAGTAAAGAGAACTGATGAAGTTGTGGCTAGCAGTTTCAACCTGTAATCTTAGGCGAAATGTGATAACCAAGTCAAGCGAAAAATCTGTTACAACAGCAAATGGTTGATTGTGAACCAAAAACAAAACATTTTTTTTAAGACTGAATATTGCAAGACAGAGCTTAGCATACTCATTTCATTTTACAGAAATATTGCTGTTCTGGAATGAAAAAAAATGACACTGCTGTGCTATGTTCTGAAAATTCCAGGGCCACAAGTTCAGCGCTTAACCTAAGAACATTAATCAGGGGCATATATTAACCAGAGCAAATTACACCATTTTAATTAAATTTTCAGTACCTGATTTTCTTACCTAAATAATGGAAGTACAAATTTTAAAGTGCCTGCATGTAAAATATTTCAAATAAAGATTTATATTCAATATTTTTTTTACATTTTCAAAATCGGGTATGACATACTCATGGTTAGTGTGTTGTAACTGTAATTGATGGGTAATGTTCCAGGGTTAATAGAAAACCTGGAAGACCTCAAATTTGAAGTTATCTTTAAAAATTAAATGAATACAAACTACAACCCATTGTTTAAACAATGAAATAAATGTTTCAAGGTGCTATGTTTTGTTAACCCTTAAATTGTGCAAGGTATTTCTGACACACCCAGTAGAATAATGATAGTGTTGTAATTAACTGAAATCCTGGGAGAGGCAAGGTAGTGCTTAAAGTAATGTAATGATTTAAAAGACAAAGAAGGCCAGTCAATTTAAAGCGGCCAACCATGTAAGAGTCATATCACTTAAGTCACAAATAATTTCAGTTGAATTGAAAGCTAGTTAAGTGCCATATGCAATATATGTTTGGGCAATCATATCTTGAAAGAGACATGATTGACTGGGCAGATGATTTTCCAGTAGTAGGTTGCTATTACTGTGGTAGACTGGTTGCTGACCCGAGGTCATAGAACCCAGTCTGCCTTGCTAATAATTATCTATAGCTGGTGGGTGAAGTGACAGATTAATACCTTCCCTAAGTAAATGAAACTAGAATCAGAACTCAGCTCTCAGATATCTTGTGGAGTCAATATACACTGCACCACAACACATTAAAAGCAAATAGTAAAAGTCTCCACAAAGTGACTATTTCCAATATTTACCCTTCTCTCCCACTTGAGAGAGATGTGACACAAGGTCTTTTTTAAAGGTGGGTAACCTGAGCACATATGCCCAGAAACTGGCCAAAACATTACCTATCCACCATGGTGGAAGAGAGATAGCAACTCCTATTTCCATCTCACTCTGCAAACCCTCCAACATGTGTCCAAAAAAAAAAAACTTTCAGCTTTTCCTTCCTAGATTTCGAGGATATGCATTTTGTTGTCATTTTCTTTGTCTTGCTTACCTGATCAAGCCATAACTGGAATTTTTTTTAAAATTATGAAATTCATATTACAATTGCTGTTTTGTAAGAGAATAGACAAGAATTATATATATTTTTAAAAAAATTGTATTGTAATTCTGAAAACAGTGACCTTCAGTGCCAAGGAAACTGACAAATGGGATCTGATATGAAAATATACTGCCTTAACTGAATCATCTTGTCTTCAAATTAACATTTTACATCAATATCAACTAAATTGCTGAAGGAAAAAAAAAAAAACAGCATCTTAAGAGGGAAGATTTAAGTATTTACTTTTTTAAAATCAAATCTTTTAACATTCGAAAGTTTGGCAAAAATAAATTTTCATCATGGATAAGTAATTTTTTTAATGTTACCCGATCTCATTAAATTTTGTAGTGAAAATATTTCATTAGTTAAACGTAAGCCTCATTGTTTTTTTTAAACGGATAATCAACTATTTAAAAAAAAAAAAATCAATAAAATTGACCTTTAATTAGATAAGCTCTCTTATAAATAATATATTAAAGACATTAAAGATTGGTGAGGGTTAAAAAATTTTTTTTAGTATGGTATTTTCTGTATTACATTTAAAAAGTCATGTTTCACGATTTCTTCCCCTTACTGGAAGGAAAAAAAATTTAGATGTCAAGTCTAGTTAACCATATGTAGCTTTAAACATGGCTGTCATCACATATGACAAAGGTCATAAAGATCAATGCTCATGACTAAGAGTTATTCTCAATTTCATGCTATAAAGAGAAATAATTGTGTAAATCAAATTAAATTTAACTTTAAACTTGATAATTTTCTAAAAATAAATGCATATTTCATTTTATTGCAAGATTTTTTAATAATGAATTTAGTTTACCAAAGTGTTCTTCGCATAAACGTGAAAATTTCACCAAAGTGTTCTTCGCATAAACGTGAAAATTTCAATCAATACAATTTCTATTTAAAAATAGCATATTAAGTTTAATTAGTTTCAGGGGAAACGTTCTTAAATTCAATTTAAAAATGAAGAGTGGAGGTTTCTCTCTTTATAAATAAAGATACATATGGCTTGCAGGTCTCTTTTGCACCGGCAATGTTATTTTGCCACTCCATTATAAAAAGACAATCTACAACAGGTGGTCGAGTTTCCCCCTTCAAGATTTGGTTGCCAACTAATGACCATAGAATTCACATTCTTCCAAGAGCGATTGTTAGTTCATGCAAAAATCAGTTAATATTAAACTTTTTAGTCCAGACTGATAATGCAGGAACAAGCAATTAGTCTAATTCACCAGGTAAACAATCGAGTATTTGTAGTGTCAATAAAACATTGAACCCTTTAGAAGGTCTAGATTAAGAGAATGCTGAAAGTTACCGGCCTAACATAGGGATTTGTTCGCTTGCATAAAATTATTTCCCCATCACCCCCTAGGCTGTTACAAAAAATTAAAAGCAACAATTTGACCAGAATTTCAACTTAATTTTGCACATGTAAGTTATGTCACTTACATGTGCAAAATTAAGTTGAAACTAAAGTTTGATCAAATTGTTGCTACTTCACCTTCATATCTAAAAAGTTGTTCTGATGGATGTATTTAGCTTGTCCTTTAACCAGCTGTAGAACAATCTTTCAGAAAAAGCTTACTTTTTTTTTTTTTTTTTAATCAACTAAGCGTTATGTAAGACAACTAAAGTTTCCTCGGAGGAGGGGAAAAAAAAAAAAAAAAAAAAAAAAAAAAAAAAATGGGAGTATATTGCGATAAAAATCGAATGCATTTCAAAAAATGACAAGTATAAATTACAACTCCAAAGTTAACTAACAATTTAAGAAAGCTAAAAACCGAGTTAGAATGAAAAATTGAATAGTTTTGCTAAGGCGGTAAGTAGTCGCCATCTTGGACCCTAAGGCCACCTTGCAGTGTTGTCTGATAGACGGAACACAAACGTGGTTTGATTATATGCTCTTACTACGTTGGTTGAGCCGAGAACTTTTAGCGTAAACGTGTTACTAATTGGGATGAGATTATAGCAATTAACTCAACATTCTGATTTAGATTTAAAGTCCACTCGATTGTTTACCAGACTTCAATATACAGAGAGAAAATACAGAGAGAAAAAAAAGAAAAAACACGTGAAAATATTTTAATATATTTTTTTAATTTGGTGTGAAGAAGAAAAAAAAAAAATAATCACACACCCACATAAATAAGTCCTTTTTGCCTTTTGGTATGCATTTAGAATACACACATTGTAGACAGCGGGTGAGAAGCAAGGAGAGGGATTTTGGGGGGGGTTGGGGGATACAACTTTTAGTGTAATGCACTAAAGTGAAGAGAAGTGATTTTTTTTTTGTTGAGGAAGAGTTTTATTAGTGATGGGTTGGGGAATTGCAAAGACTGAACAATAAATAAGATGTCAAAATGCATTTTTTATTTTATTTTTTTTTTTTAAAATCAATAAATATTTTTTTTTATAATTTAATACAGTTATTAGACAGTAAAAAACGGTCCTACAAAAAATAATTGCTCTTATTTTCGAAGCATGTTTTCTTTTGAAGGGGGGGAGTAGATGATAGTTAAGGTGTTCGTCTATTGAAAAGGCGGGGGGGACAAGATCCTTTTTATTTTTCATCACTCCCACACTTTATTGCATTTTTAAGAGTCAGGAGGTATTCGTGCCCCTTTTCGACAACAGGTTGACTGGGACAACAGTTAATTGCGGAAGAAGAAATGAGGATTTTTTTTTAACCATCAACATTAGATTTATTTAATCTTGTTAAATCTAGTCCCCTCCCTAAAAGTTAAAGTTGATGGGTCTGAGAGTGGGTAAAAACTAGTTAGCAATAAATTAAAAAATAAATAAATTAAATAGGAAAAAAACTTTAATTTTTCTGCATTTTTTTTAAAAAAAGCAAAAAAATGTTTATTGATAAAAAGGCAGGAATTACTCGTGGCCTGCAACGAAAGAATTTTTTAAGCCAAATAAACTTTAGTCTATCTTTTTTTAATTGGTCCAAAGACAAGTTTAATTTGGGATATTAATAAAAAAAAAGTGGCCCTTTAAGGTTTTTGCATTTTCTAGAGAGATCATATTTTTAAAAACAGAAGCCAAATAGTCCTGTAACCAGCTGAGGAAGGTTTTTATTTTTATTTTCAAAGTTCTGCATTCGAATATAGATGAGTGTGGGTGTAAGATAGCTCAATTAAGAGTTTCGTAGGGAAGAATAGGGGGAACTTTGTTAAACACTGCAGAACACCGGTACAAGGCCAGGAAGTGATTATATTCCAATCCTACACCCTAAGTTACCTAATGAAAAAAAAAATACGATAAAAAATAAGGCGTTGTAAGAGGGGGTAATAATAAACTATACATACACATTCATGTCAAAAATATAATTTTTTTCAGAAGCTTAAGTCAAGTTGGTCCCAGTAGCTCGGTAAAAATTTTTTTTTTAGTGTATACATAGTTAAAATGCCATAAAGAAAAAAAAAAAATAAAAAACAAATTCCCACACAACACAAGACTAAAATAACAAAACTAAATTGCACACAAATTAAGGGTTTAAAAAAGACTACAATTTTTAGTTTTTTCTTAAATAAGGAGGAAGAAAAAAAAAAAAAAAAAAAAAAAAAAAAAAAAAAAAAAAAAAAAGAAAAAAAGAAAAAAAGAGGGTCTTCACAATAATGTACAGAATTCTTAGGTGACCATGGTCACCTAAGTTAAGAATTTAGTTACAATAGATGTAGATATATACAATCAAGTTAAGAGTTTGGCAGGAGAAATGAAAACTAGAAATTCAGCACTTTTAGGAAGAGATTTTTTCATAAAATTCAGACAATTAAATCATATGCACCATTAAAAAAAAAAAGAAAAGAAAAAAAGGCACTTTTTGTGTAGGTCTTGATAAAACTTCTTCCATAAGTTTTCCTTTTCATAAAAAGAAAAAATTTCAAAAAATTATAAGTTAGAAATAAATAGCCTTTTTAGAATAAATTAAAAATTAAGAATCTTTTCTTCCGGAAACGGAAAGCATCTTTGATTTTTTTTTTTTTTTTTTTTTATATATATTTTGTTTTTCCTGTAGGTGGAATGATAAACTAATTTGATGGAAATCCAATTATAGGTGGGATATTATAAAATGAACATATAGTGATACTGATAAAAAGGCACATTTTAAGTTAAAAAAGGTTGCGTATTGGACAATACATCCATTTTAGCACCAAGAATTTGTCGCCAATATATATTTAAAAAAGACATCAAGTACACTTGCCTTTTGAGGGAGATTAAAAAAAAAAATTGGACCCTTATATTAAAAGAAAATGAGCTCGATTGGAATGTCATAAATTGACTTTCAGCAACAAGTTTACAGAAAACGCTAGAACTTTTAACAAACCTAACTGTTTTGGAAATATCTTATCTAGCAAGTGTTTTTGATCTTTATCGTTTGAAAAACTGCCTCCCAACCCTTACAGGCTTAAAAGAAAAGATTTGGATTGGCGGCAAAGGAATGGAAAGGTGGGTGAAGACATTGCTTTAAATGTCTAAGGGGAAAAAAAAGTCATGCTAATGAAAAAACTTAAATGTTGCACAGATTTCAAGTACAAAATAGTACTTACCAACTCAGTTTTTTTTTTCCCTTACATATGAAAAGTCGAGAAAACTAAGATTAAAACCATTGCTAATTAGATATATAAAAAAAAAAAAGAAAAAAAAAAAGAAAAAAAATGGCTAAAAGCCTAAAAATTTCGATAAACATCTTTCCCTTGAAACTGGAAGAAGGGAGTTAATTCACCTACGGTAAAAAGGAAATTAATGTCCTAAGACTTTAATTAGAAGTCTGCATAAGAGTCAGCACCGTAATCTGGAAGGCCACCAAATGTCCACTCAAGGCTGTAAAAATTGGAAGGACCGAAACCTTTTTCTGCAAAGATGCTTCCGTCATCAATGAAGTTTGGCCTCTCGCAAAGTTCTTCCTCAAAAGGACTCTCAGTCAGGTTAAGCGGGTTTGTTGAGGAAAGGTCAGATTCAAACTTTGAAATGGTCAATAAATCGAAGGCATTGGTAACACCACCTGTTGTGTAAGCGAACAGTCCATCAAGGGTGGACCCAGAGATAGATGTGGAACTGGAGGAGGAAGACAGCGGTGTGGAAGAAGAGGAAGAGGATGGGGACGAAGACAAATTGTAAGTTGTGGAAGACCCTGGAAAATCATCACCAAAAAAGAGGGGGCTCAAGCTGAGTGTCGGACTGTCTGTTACGCTGGACGGAGGGGAGTCTGCGGTGGAACCCAAAGATGAAGAACTGATGGAAGTAAACTTTGATTTTGGTCTCATGCCAAAGTTTATGTTGCCGCCATTAGTATTGTTGTTGTTGGCGAACGAAGTACCGGTTGGAGACATCTGAGCCTGAAAAAGTGGGAGCGTGGGAGAGTGCTGTGGAGACAGACTCGAATTTGACGAAGTACCATGTTGGTTGTTTTGATTAGTATTCTCTTTCATCACAGTACTCTGATTAATATTGGTAGGATTTCCGCCAGAGACGTTGGTGGGACCGTTGTTTGGCGACTGAGTGTTCTTTCTTTCGTATTCGTTGTGGATAAAATGGCACCTTGGACCGTAAGGGCAGAAACCACTGGAGTGGTAGGTACGACACGGTTCAGTCTTATATTTCGGGTGTCTGGCTGGTGTGCGTAGTTCTGTGCTACCGTGGGCGTAGCGACACTTTTCGCCGTATTTACACTGCCGGCTTTCGTCGAACGACCGACACAGCTCCGTTTTGTATTTGTTGGAGTTGATATGATTCAACTGATTCTGACTTGAAGCCATGCGAGTGTCAGAAGGTTCACTGAGACTCCGGTCAAACTTTAAGCTATTTGACGCACTCAGCGAGATCATATTGGAAGACTGGTGGGCGCTGTTCATGCGAAGATAGGTTGGCGGTAAGACTGTATTAGAGTTGGAACATTTCCGACTCCGGGCATTGTCCACGGGTCCACCAACAGCCTTGCGGTCAACTGTTGATGACCGGATGTGAGAATGTGTTTGATTCTGAAATCGATAAGAAAAGGAAAGTTGTTACAATTTATGGAAGTTTAAGTAAAATTTTTAAAACTTTTCGAGGGGAGTAACATTTAATTTTTAATTTTAGTAAAATAAGACATTTGTTGTGTACCAGAAAAATACGAAGAAATGGTTTAGATTTCGAGTTGAGTGACATTTACATTGTTCTCGCATGTAAGTAGTAAAATTTCCCCAGGGAAAAAATTTCTTGAAAAGGCAGAGATATTAATTAAATACTTTATTCTACATACTGCAGATAACGAAAGAGGCGGGATCTTTAGAGTAACCAACATTTCACTCGTTTTGTTAATTAAACAATCACTTGTCACAAGTCATTATGTTAAGAATAAGATGACCAGTAAAATTCCCGCTTTCTAAAATACAGAAAGTCGTTTACATATCGGCAGACGCCGAATGTTGCAAAGCAGGACACGGGGGTATAGTTTTTTTTTTGGGGGGGGGGGGGGGGGGAGAATCAGAAATAAAACTATGAATGGTGACAAAGGAGACACCCCCATCCAAAAGCACTTGCCACAAGAAAAGGGAGCGACTTGGTTTATAACACCAGAAACTAGGACCTACGAGTGGAGGAGGGGGTTACGGGTTTTGAGTGTGTTGGTGTAGCGAGGTAGGAGGCGGCTTTTTTTTTTTTTTTTTAAATAACCTTTTTAGCGATAGTGTCTTCGTAGAAATTTAGTATAACATTACTTGTTCAAAATTGTTCTATGGTTACTATTAAGAAATCACTTCTGTCTGGAATAGTTATGTATAAAGACTAGTTTCAAGTGGGGGAAAAAAAAGAAAAAGTTAATATCACACACCATTTAATACGACGTCACAAGTTAGAAACTGGAAATAGTGTTCTGACTGACCTAGTTTAAAAGTTTCGAAAGCAGAGAGAAAAATCAAGAATAAATGATAGCCAGTCAGAATGTGTTTTTTTTTTTTTTTACCAGCAATGATAGTATACAAGAATTAAATTTTAAGCTGAATAGTTTAGCCATAGAAATTAACTGGGGACTTATCGACCCCGTTCACTTTTTTGTAGTCTGGATCTAAAAAGTTTTTAGTTTTAAAACTAACATAACCAACGTTTTTCTTTCTATTAGAAATGAATAGAGCAAATCTTAAGGTGATTAAATATTAGAGAAACTTGTCAAAACTGTTTTCGGTAAGATAGATGGGTATTTTAGATATTAAATGATAAAGAGAATAAGATAGGATTTTCCAACGGGGCGACACAAGAATGTAAGCAAAGCGGAAAGTAAGTAATTTGACGTGGTATTTTAGACTTCAGATCATGTCACGTTACATCCGCCCGCCAAAAATGTTCGAAGTGACAATATGAAAAGCCAACCATTTTGTTTCTTAAACACAAGTTTATTTCGAATATTGAACAAATTCATCAAGGTCAGTTTAATTAAAAAAAGAAAAGTCACTTGTGGTGGGGGACAAGAAAGACTTGAAAATCAAGGTATTACTTTTGAAATTTATGCACCAAATCAAAGTGTCCGACCACGCCCTCTATATAATAAAAAGATCTAATAATTCAAAGACAATTGTTAGTAAAGATATTAAAATGTGGAAAGTGATATACTAAATAAAACTAATTTCCGACTACGTGCTCTTAAAAAGTGTTAAAAAGACAAAAAGCGGTCGATTAGGTGTAAGATGAGTCATAAAGTCAACCTGTTTTTTTTGTTTTTTTTTAAATGCATGAAAAAGATATTAACGATAATTGATTATTTTTTATTAGTTACATTTTAACATCTGGTCGAGTAGGCCAATTTAGATTAGTCGCGTATACAATGTCTGACGCACGTTTTCAATAGGTAAAAAAATATCTACTTGTGAATTTGATAAATCAGACAGATGTGAAAGACGTCGAGAGATAAAAAGTATACATTTTAATTCATGTCGAGAAATTCTTCCTACGAGCGATGAAAAATAAGATTTTAAAATATGGAGTTGGCTAGCACTGGTACTATGAGTAATCAAACAAGCACCTACGCTTACAAGATGGAAATTAGAAAACAGGGATATAGTTTAGGACGTTAAACTAAGAGAAAGACTTAAAATGAACTTTCATAACGGCCGCAAATTTATGGGTCCTGATAGTTTAGTTAAGAAAAAGCTAACAATATGTAATTTAACAAACGTTATTTTAGTTATACACGTATTCAAGTGAATTTTATGTGTTAACGAATTTGTAGGGGAAAAAAGAGGCTACAAGGGGAAAATGGCACAAACTTGCCAAAAACCAAGCCTTAGCAATGAGCATCATTGTTTTTTTAATGAAGTGGAAGATTACTTGATTTTAAGTTCAGGAGATATATATCTATGTATATATACATACACCTCTCCTAAGTAAAGGGAAAATACCGATACAAAGTAGGGTCACAATCCGATAGAAAGACTTGTGAAAGTCACTAAGCATGTTTTTAAACAATAAAGAGGGAGAGCCGACTGACAGCGAAAAAGGAAAGGGAGATTCTATAGTAATTACAACTAAGAAAAAGCGGGGGGGGGGGGGAGCTTAACCTCATGTAGATATTTCGAAAGATTTATGAATTAAAGTCACTCTAGCCATTAAAAACTAATCGATGGAGTATAACTTGCTAATCAGATACAGTAACTAAGGACTGTTGTTCATTTTAGGGACCCATGTGGATAGACACTACGGAAAATTAACAAAGGCCTTTTTTTTTTAAACTAAAAATCACAGGGCTAAATACGCGGGAATCAGTAAACGACTTTTTTTAAAGAGGTAGAGGGAGTTTTTCTTCATCTATACTATAGAAACATACAGAGGAAAGAATACTTACCATATAGTTATCCCTACAATCAAAAACAGTACTAGAATTAGACATAGTCCGGTAGGTTGTATTTGAATACAAGTTTTGATTTTTTTTTTTAAAAAAGACCTGATAAATTATAAAAATAAATTCAGCGAGGTCTTGTTGGTTAAGTTTCCCGTTAAGTGTTGGTGAGTATGCTTATTTCGTGGGTTCCAATAGCACGTAGTTTGGTGTTTTTAAAAAAAAAGGCGCTCAATGTTTTTGTGTCCTTTTTTTTTCTTCTTTCGTTGTTTTATATAGATATTTACGTGTATAAATAAACTGCCCTTCAATGCAGCCGTTTCTTCAGCGAGTTCTGTGATCAGATCGGTGTGGCATATATATACATGTAAAGGGCGTGGTTTCGTCCGCATCGGAGGGCGGAGCTTGAGGACGTCATAGTAAAATGGTGAATGGTTGATGAGAATGGGAGTGATGGGAAGAAGAAATTCTGAAGTGTTAAGAGAGAGGGGTAGAAGCGAGGAAAGATTACTTTCAGAGGTGAGGTGAAGAGAGGAGACGAAGAAGAGATGACGACAATAGAGAGAGAGAGGGTTGTTTTTTTATTTTTGGAAACTCCAATATATATATATATATATATATATATATACACATTTTATCATTCAAGCTCACACAGAGTACGCGGTTAAAGAAAAATTCAATTGGGGTTTCCAAAAATAAAAAAAAACAACCTCCTTTTTTTATTACCTTCTCTTTCTTTCTCTCTCTCTCTCTCTCTCTCTATATATATATATATATATACACACACACACATATATAAAACATGTATATTTGTGCGTGTGTTTATATATATTTATATATACATACTGTGTGAAAATATGAGATATTGTCAAAGTATATATGCGTGTGAGTGTCTGTGTGTGACATAGTATGTTATGTGAATATGTGTGTGTGTATCACAGTCAAAATCTATGTGTGAGTCCAGATACGAATATGTGTGAGTAAACGTGTGTAAGATTTTGAACTATTTTCTCTAGTCTATGTGTATAAGACGCATGTGGATGTATATATGCGTGTCTGCATATTTATTACTATGTTTAGCATCGTGTGACACAAGACCACATGTGTAGTGCACACGGCGAGGATCGAACTCAGTAACTGGAGCCTGTTAACCTTTTAGCTCAACTTGTGTTATGGTATATATATATATATATATATATATATATATATATATATAACATAAGTACAAACTACTACAAAAAATTACTACTGTTTCGACATTTGTCTCATCAGGTAGTTAATGATGGCAATTGAATAAACGTTTTATTTAATTTTTTTTATTTTCCGATTTTTAGTTCCCTCTTTCTTTCCCCACTTTTTTTTTTATCTTTTTACCTCGTACGAAAAAAACAAACAAATTCCTAAAATAAAGGGAAGTGATGTTTTTAATGTAAAAAAAATAAAATAAAACGTTATTTACCATCATTATTGACTACCTGATGAAACATTCTTCTTTCAATATCGAAACAAAATGTACAATCTTGTAATAGTTTGTACCTGTTCTCTAAAGTAATAATTAATAATAAATATTCATTGCTCTATTTTTATACAGAGCACTGTTTTAATGTTTTGAACGTTTCAATTATTTTCTTCGTTTATCATTTGGTTATATATATATATATATATATATATATATATATATATATATATATATATAAGCTCTACTTTGTATGAAACACTTTTTAAAAGTAAATGCTTGAACAGTGGGTTTTAAATCTACCTGTTCTTTCACTTTCTTAAGTGAAAGAACACGTAGATTATATACCCACTGTTCAATCATTTACTTTTATTAAAGAGTGCTCGATACAGCGCGCGCGCACACACACACACACACACACACATATATATATATATATATATATATGACAGATATGGTTACGTTTTTTTATACATCCTGCAAAGAAAAAAAAAATTGAGATCGCATGAAAAATTATAAAAAACTTAAGCATAACACTAGCAGTAACACCTAGTCTGTCATTTTAAAATAAAACTTGCAATAAAAGAGTTTTCTTCCTAAACACACACACACACACACACACATATATATATATATATATATATATTACTCTCACAGATATTGAGTGGATATCTGTAATTGAATTCGAATGTTTTGTTTGAAAAAAAAAATACCCAATATAGAGTAACTGTATTCTTGTGTACGTGTATGTGAATACATACGCACGCAGTTTTTTTTTTTTTTTTTTTTTTTTTACTACTGCTTAGATTTGTACATTATAAACAAAAACTAACCCCACAACCTTCCACAACACGCCTCCCCGGGAAGGGCCGGAGGGTACTCGGCCGAAACATTGCGATGGGAATGATGGTGTTGAGGCTGGTGGAGAAAAACAACAAATGAATGTTAAAGTAAAAGCACTTCTAATGTCTAAAACACACCGTCGAACAAAATTCAAACGACTTTATTCTTCTTAAAACACGTGTTAGTCGTTTAGTACATTCATAAATAAATAAAACAAATGAGTTATGTAAAAAAAAAATTTAAATGTATAAATAAAATAGAAAAAAAATATATAAAGACGAAACACTTTTCTTTACCAACACGTTTCGTCCTCTGAGAGAGTTTTTTAGCAAGTTAAAAGTGGAAATTTTATTTTGATATTTAGGCTAATTATAATAAAAAAGAAGGAAATTTCAAGATATTCTTCCTACACTTTTTAAAATTTTTATATTCCGCTGGTAAAAATAGCTTTTCTTTTGTCTTACTTCGGTCGAGTTTCGATCCCGGTCAGAAGCAAATGTATGTTTAGTCACACTGATGAGCTGTGATACAGTGAAAAAGGCTTTTATTATGTGTATGACAAATATATTTGTCATCCACACACACATATATATATCTTCTGTATTATAACAAAGATCGTGGTGTATTTTACAGGTTTGTATGTGAATGACGATTTATCTCTGTGTGTGTGTGTGTGTGTGTGTGTGTGTGTGTGTGTGTGTGTGTGTGTGTGAACAGACTGAAATATAGATACATAGAGAATCATAATTCCAGTCTTCAAAACACACACACACACACACACACACACACACACACACACACACACACACAGTGATTTACTAAGCGCAGCTTAGATGTAACACAAGGCCGACCGTGTGGAGCACTTGGTGAGGATCGAACTCATTTACTCAGTCGCAATTGATCTACCTAAACAAGTTTGCTAAAGATAGCACCATGTCGGATTGTGTATAAGTCACAAATTTATTCGCCTGAAGAGAGTCAACTTAAGACTTGAAACACGTGTAGTGACACAAAAATACCATTATGGACACTTATACAAAAAAAGCAAATAATAAATCTAGAGACTTTAAACAAAATGTTCACGGCTTCTCATACTTTTATATAAAGTTTAAAAAATTCATAACTTTATTTGTAAATAATTTCTATCGCAAATAAAAATAAAGTTATAATTTTTTTAAAGTGCACACTAACTTTATGGACAGCCTATACTACAAACGTTACTTTAAGTTTTAGTGGATACCGGTGTTTGAGTAAACGTATTTGATAATTTGAATAACTTTTGTTGAAATTTTAAGTAATATGTCGGATTTATTACATTTCCTAGTAAAATTTGTGTGTGCATGTGGAGAGAGAAAGAGAAAAAAAGAAAGAGAGAGAGAGGGAGAGGGAGAGAGAGAGAAAGCTTTTAATATGTGAAACTGTCAATCACCATGCAGTGTTGATTTCGATGTCCACATTGTTTCTACCTAGTCTTTATGTCGTGAACTCTTTCCCATAAGATAACAAATACCACACACACACACACACACACACACACACACACACACACACACACACACACACACAACACGTTAACCAGTTCTTACGAGAAATGCTGTTTAATCTGGTACACGTGTTTAAGAAGACATGTTCCCCCCTTGTTTTTAAACAGTATGATGTGTGCGTGTGTGTATTTGTACGTTAGTTTGTAAACATTAACTTCGTACGTATTTTTATTAGAAGTTAAATACAAAAAAGAAAAGTATAAAAAAAGCCTTATTGTGTCGGTTAACGAACTCGTCTCGCCGCAAACGATGTTCACTCTTTAACCTGTATGTCCCCCCACCGCAACTTGTTTCCTAATATTTTCTGTCAAAGAGAAGCGGACCTCGGCCATAAACAGCTGGACGTTGGCTAACGGCTAACATCGTAGTAGTAAGATGTTTAGAATATTGTTACTAGCAAGTTCGATCCTCACGGGGTAAACCACGGTTTATCTCTTTCTCTCTCTTTTTATATACAAGTCAAAAATCTCTTACTAAAAAAAACAAAAAACAAAAAAGTATAATAATTGGTATTCTATTGTCGATATCACATCAAGATCGCAATATTTACGCAGCACACTCCCCAGTCCCCACCGTAAAACATTAAGGGTGCTGAAAACTAAAAGTGACCGGTCAAAAAACCAATTCCCAAACAAAATAGCACTCCTTTTTTGAGATAATTTCGTGGAAGCTTTTTTTTTTTTTTTTTTTCAAAAGTTGTGTATTTTTTATGTCCCATAACTTAACAAAAATGCGTACGTAAATGTCACTCTAATTTTTAAGAGACATTATTACTGTGGTGAATGGATATCGGGTTCGAAACCCCGTCGAATTTGTTGCATTCACTTACGCGCAAGTCCCCGCTTCTCTCACCAGTTATGAGTTAAAAAGCAGGACAGATTGGGTTTTTACACCGCAAAAAGTAATGGCAACATATTGCGGGAAAATCTTCTACCCAGTCAGTCATGTCTCTAAAGAGACATGATCGCCAAAGCGTGTATCACGTACGGCATTTTAACTGACTGACTGATTATTTAATGTAGTAATAATCATTATCACTACATTTGTCCCATAATATTTGGTACATTTAGTCTATGAAAATGCGTATGCAAATGTCAAAACGGTTTCTTTTTTTTTTTGTCCATGTGTTTCCCGTATTTTTGCTTTGGATTTTAAAATATATTTTTGGATCGAATGTGTAAATTACTGTAGTTCGGTCATCACTAGAAATACCCCTATATAGCCTTTTTGCCAGGTAAAAATAAAATAAACACAGACTAAAGTAAACAATAAAATAAATGAAAAATAGGTAACAGTTTGGGTTGGGTGTTTATATTTTTAAATGATTTCATTTTCAGTGTTCACCGTGTAACGAAGATCATGGACGATGTTAAATGGGCTTCCAACTTTATTGGCCTTGTGTCAGAATAAGCCCCATATTATTTCAGATGACTTTTTTAAAATAAAAAAAAAACTTAATTTATTATTTTGAATTTCTTGCGATGAAAATATCTCGACAAAACAAACGTAATTTGTCGATAAAATTAAAAAATGTATGGGTGTTTTTTAGCATGCTGATCTTTAACCTGACACAAGGACACGCTTACGGAGTACTCAGTCAAGATCTTGAAAACACTAAATTATTTTTTTTGTCTAACAAGAAATTCAAGAAATCTTAAAAGTGTTTATAATTTTTCAAATACGATTTATTCAAACCGGTGCAAACTGGGTGTTTACTCAAATACCATCCAATAAAAATGAAAAAAGAATAAAAATCTGTCGAGATAATAAATAAAATCCCCTTTCTTTAAAAGAAAAAAAAATACTTAGTACCTTATTCTCTCATATATAGCATAGGGGAAATTGATGGTGTATTTTTGTTTATACTGATTTTACTTTTCGACTTTTTTCTTTTTTGCCACCCACTACTACACTCTAGTGAACCACGAGGTAGATCTGAAAGAAAGTGAAAAGTATTTCAACCTTGATAAATAGCTGAAGAAATTGTAGTCATCCCAGAGTTGGGAACGGTCCCCGAAGATCTTGTAGGTAGGGACGGGGGCAACTGAAAATTAGATGAAGAACTGGAACCGGTGTCACGGCCGCATTGCTTCCAAATCTCTTTGAGTAAGAACGGAAAAGTTTGTTGTCGTGTCAGCTACGAGTGAACTTTTGTGAGAAATTTTCTATAAAGATTTAAAAAATAAATAAAAAATAAAATAAAACAAAAATAAGTAAAAATGTCATTCGTTCGGATAATTATTTGTTTCCTCACTCGCCATCCCCACCCTGGCTCCACGGAACGGATTTTTTTTTTCAGAATTGCCTTTCTTTAGCGTTTTCATTCGTCAGACAGAAATTTGAAAACAAATAAAATTTATATTTATTATTAAAAAAAAAAAAAAGAAAAAAAAAGAGAGACAAGAAATAAATACCAGGAATTGATTTCTTCAATAAATTTTGAATTGCAACTGATATTATGATATTATTATTTTATAAATATCAAAAAAATAATTTAATTATTTTCTACAATTAGAAACAAACTATCTTTGTTTCTATTTAAAAACCTGTTTTTTTAGACGGTATGATTTACTAAAAAAATATAATTACTTGACACTACCACATTTACAGCCTTAAGCTAGTCTAACTAAAAAAACTAAGACAACCAATAAGTACTGCAATCCAATCTTAAGTACCGACACTATTCTGGACAAGAGTTTCAGTGTACAATTAAAAAGAAATCCCTTTAAGGCAAATTAGCAACACCATTTGCTTTATAAAAATAGGTGAACTTTATTTTTTTTAATAAACTTGTAAAATCCTTCCCAAAAGAAAGTAGAAGGATGAGTAGGAGTATTTTATTGTGAACCAATTTTCATTTTTTCTTTTTTTATTTCCCAAATTTAAATGTTTTTTGTTTAACAAAGTTACAAAACACTTCCTTTTTTCGAGTACTTTTAGTTTTAAAAAGTGTAAGTTCAACGTAACCTTGTCACGAAAATTCAACCGTTTTAGAGATGAACAAGCAGGGATCGAACGCACTCATCTTTGTCTATAGTGGCAGCATAAATTCAGAATTTAAAAGTATATATATATATATATATATATATATATATATATATAGAGAGAGAGAGAGAGAGAGAGAGAGAGAGAGCTAGTCACTTTGTCTTTCTTTCTTTCTTTGTTTCTCTCTCTATTTATCCACGAGTGAGTGATGAATAATTCTCTGCCTGAAACATTTTCCAAAATCTAGCCAAACATAAGTTTATTTTTCAAAATCTATCTTACTCAGGACGAGAACTTTTCATCCCACCCACTTACCGACCTACCTACCTGTTCTGTCTATGTATGCCTGTTCTATTTATATCTATCTATGTCTGCTCTATCTGTCAGTCCGTTCTACTTATATTCTCTCTCTCTCTCTCTCTCTCTCTCTCTCTGTGATCTATCTATAATTTTATTACAAAATAAATTAATAAATATAATCTCTATCTCTGTTCTACTTCGTTCTCTCCCTGTTTTAATTGTGTTCTCTCTCTACCTCTACTTATCACTGTTATACTTGCATTCTCTATCTATCTATCTATCTATCTATCTATCTATCTATCTATCTATCTATCTATCTATCTATCTATCTATCTATCTATCTATCATCTACCAAACAGAATCAATTTATTTTAGTTTCTCCATATAGCAACAATTCGCTTTTTAACAGAGAACGTGTTTGTGGCACTTGTGATCAGACAAGTACGTCCTGCAAAGAAAAAAAAAAAAAAAATTCGCAAACATCATGTTTGTTAAATAATGTAACAAACATTTTAATTAAATTTAAATAAATTAAATAAATTACACTAACTTGTATGACCTGACTTCAAATAATTCAAATACGTCTTTTTCTAACTTTTTTTCATTAAAAAGTTATCAATTGATTCTTATTCCGTACTCGTGTTTTTTATTTTGTTTTTGTTTTTTAATATCTTTCTTGTTTTGGTTGGGGCTATGGTGGTGTTTTGAGGTTAAAAATAAATATTTTTAAAATAATTTTAATTAAATTTACCTAAAAGAACCGTGTATTATTGTAATGAAATGAATTAATCAATTTATCGACTGTCTGATTATCTTGTATTGGTAAAATTAATTTGTCACATTTTTTTTCGGTTTTGTTTTTTAGTTTGCCTACTTGAGACTGCCGTTTTCATAGCTTCTAGGATTAGTTTTCTGGTATAGAGTTCATGTGTGAAGAATCCACTAAAGAACGAACTCACTAATTGCATGTGAAATTTAACATTGTTTACTTACAACCAGCAACTAGTGAACTCCCGCGAGGCATTAGAAAATACGAAACAGTGTAAAAATCAGACAAGGAAAAATAATTCCTTGATTTGTGTTATTGCTATGTTAATAATACTGTAAGTGTTTATTTTCAAAATTTAGCTAGTTTGGCGTAAGGTCAGTTGTAAAAAGCGCCTAACGATAATAAAGACAAGACTCACTATTAGTGTCCGTGTCGGTATCCAATGAGAAATGGCGGGAGATGAACGTCACGAACACGATAAACAAATTTCCGTATTTTGTAAACAAAAGTCAGATTTTCATTTCATACATTTGGTTTCGTTGTAAGAAACATTGAAAAAACAAAAACAAAAAAAACCCCAAAAAACTGATTTCGAACCAGGGATGTTGATGTTTGAAGAACCAAACAAAAACAAAAAATACAAATAAAATTTTAAAAAAAGCGATTTATCTGAAACTTCTCTAAATTTTCACTCCACCTGACGACGATGACAATGATAATGAATACAATACATAAATTTATATAATTAAAAAATGATGAAAAGATAAAATTTATTTTTTAAAAGATACATTTGTAAAATTGTTTTGTTTTTTTTTTTTTGAAAAGGAAAAAAAAATCATTAAATTGAGAAAAGCACGTCTCATTCTTATTAATTTTCACGGGAAGTGTTACTGTTTTTATTACCAAAAAAGTCACATGACTTAGAGACGTTTTAAAACTGCAAAATAAACATTTTAACGCGTTGATTGCAACTTTTATTTCTCAAATTATGAAAAAACATTACAAAAAATAGTCATAAAAATAAAAAATACATGAATTATTCAATCAAAAGAAATTTTTTTACTTTTTTAGTACTAACATGTGCGTAAGAAGAGACAATTTACTTTTCAAATAATTTAAATACGTTTTTTTCTAACTTTTTTTCATTAAAAAGTTATCAATTAATTCTTACACATTTTTATTGTTTAAAAGGTCAGGGTTGTCATTTTGTCTTAGTCGTCTGTTTCGGCTGATAAGTTCTTTTAAACTTTTTGAAAATAAATGTAAACACTGGTCTTTTAGAATTTGCTCACTACCTTCCTCGCCCTCTCCGTGCACTATATATATATATATATATATATATATATATATATATATATATTAAAAAAGGATTAATCCTTTTTTAATATATATATTTGCTCTGTAATATTTTATTACATGGAGCTCTCTTCCTGTATCATTTTTTAATATTAAAATAAATTTTTAATATTAATTAGGATCGGGTTTTTTGGAATTTACCTTCCTGCTTTTTTCCCTTGGATTGAAGTATCTGAATTAAAATATATATATATATTTCTCTCGTTAGAGGCTAATAAAATTTTTGGGGCTTGCAATGAGGAAAGAACCTAAAACTTGCAGAAAACACAGAGGACGAAACAAGCAGACGAACTAAAAAGTAACATTGAATTGAAATGTTTGTGACAAGGAGTACCAAAGGAAAGATTATATTAAGGGGAAGGTTTTGAAAGCTGTGGAGAGTCGTGACCGCTTACGATCTGAAGGGACACAGCTCATTAAAGTGCGTTTCGGCTTGGGATAAAAATGTTTAACGAGGCTACTTTTTTACCATTATTACTGAGCAGTTGGTTTGGTCCTTACTGGGTTCCTCATATTTTTGTGGTTTTATTTTAAAATTAAGCTGAGTTTATATTAATTGCATATTCGATTTACACTAGGATCTTTGAACAACTCTTGTTCACGTAACTTTTTCCATCGATATCTACCTTTTATTTACAGTATTTAGCCACGAGCCACAACGCCGAGCTTAATGTATAATTTCAGAAAAACCGCAAGAAAATTTCTAAGCAACCCCCATCAGCACCTCCCCTTTTGGGGACGCTTCAGGCGTCGGGTAATGACCCCCAGCTCCTCGTAAAAGAGAGGTACTTCCAGTTGGGATGGCGCCCTGGGGCTTGGACTGATTTTTATTGATATTTGTCCCTGTAAAAAGCAGGAATATACAGATATGTCATCATGTCTGTCTTTTTTGCAATTCTTTCTGCTGTGAGCAAAGGGAAATTCCTGTACTTTTTAATTTGGTCTTTCCAACGCTTGGGAGGTCTCCTAGCCCTTGGTGCGATAATATATGAAGAGAGAGAGAGAGAGAGAGAGAGAGAGAGAGAGAGAGAGAGAGAGAAGGTTAATGCCCCTTCTTACAAATCAACTTAGTCAGGAGGCTTTTTCCTATAGTAGTACAACTACTACTAAACAATTTTTCTCGTTTTCACAAACGACACTCACTTGTTAGCACGGTGTATAGTTTATATTTAAATATAATATTCAGTATCAGTTCTTATTCTTTTCCACAAAAAAGACCACAAACAGTTCCGTTTTGAGGTCTACTTTTCTGGGAGACTATAGTGAAGAAGTTTTCTTCCTTAATTTGTCTATGACCAGGTATAATTTGTGGAGGAAGCCCTGTTTGTTTAGGTGGAAAGATCATGTGTACATCACAACGGAAAGCCCGACAATATCCAGTGTTGGTCAGTTTTTTTTAAGTCATCACAATTACTGCATGTTTTAAAAATTCATTTTTCTGTTATTTCCAACTTAAATTAAATGATATATTTTTTAAAATCAGATTAATTATACTTTAAATCAGCTAATAGTCCTCCAATAAAGTTTCAGAAAAGTATATTTATTTTTGGAAGATTTTTAAAACCGAGAATTAACTTTTGTTTACAAATATGTCAAAATGGCCGATTTCAATTGAAAGAGAAAGAGACCAAAATTATTTCGATTCCAATCAATGTAATTTTTATTAGAAATGTACCAGAGTACTTTGATTACTGGAAATAGTAAATTTAATCATTTAGCTTTCAATTAAAAAATAAAGCTTCAAAAAGCTTTTTTATTTTAAAAAATTCAATTTAAAACTTCAGTATCAAAAATGAGTGAAGGTAATTCTGAAACTTTTTTTTAGTGTTTAGTAATTAAGTTTTAATAAGTTAAGTATTTTTTATGCGTTGTGGTGCATTGGATATCGGCTCGGAACGAGAAATCGGGGAGCCGAGTTCGAATCTTAGCTGAATTCATTGCATTCACTTACGCGCGAATACCCTTGGGAAAGGTATTAATGCGTCTATCCCTTCCAGTTATGAGTTAAATAACAGGACAGATTGGGTTCTATAGCCTTGATCGGCAACCAATCTACCGCAGAAAGCAATGGCAACCTTCTGCCCAGTCAGTCATGTCTCTTTCGAGACATGATCGCCCAAGCGTGTATCACGTATGGCACTTAACTGACTGACTGACTTTTGGTTAAATATAAGCGGATCCTACTTGTTTTAATAAAAAATAAACAAGAAACGTTTTGATAAAAATTATAATAAAATGAAAAGTCAGGTCAGTCGTTTGCGTCGGGTCAGAATGCAAAGATAGGTTTAAAGTTAATTTTGGGCACACACATACACACGAGCGTGCGCACACGCACACAAGCTCATATAGAGGCGCGCACACAGAGACAGAGAGACAGACATTCACACACAAATTTATGAAATGAGCACAAATTTTGAAAAAAAATTACTTGGTCCATTAATTGATTCGTTTTTTTACTGTTTATCAACTCATTGCAGGTTATTTAAAGCCAGAACATATTTTTAAACTGTAAGAAGTTTTTCTTTGAGTGGGGGGACATAATAACGGTTTAGTGATACAAGTCTTACTAATTAACCCATGGCTGGGGGAAGATGTGGTGAATTTATTCCCAAGTGTATTTCAGCGTAGGTGAATACAACGAACCCAACTGGAATTGGAACTCATCTCTCTGATTAACAATTCCGAGCCATTATCCATTATATCCCCCTTCACATACTTTATAGCACTTGGCTTTCCTAAGCAGTCACTCATCTAGATACTGACCAGACTCAACGTTGCTTAACTTCGTTGATCATGCGGGAACGGGTGTTTTAACATGATGTGAGCATAACCCTACCTGATCCAACCAGAACTACAAAATACTTACTGATGGCTAGATATTTAATTAAATTTCAACTAATCTAAGGTTCTTTAATACATTAGGTGGGGGCCTTAATAATCGGGATGAGGTGTGTTGAATTTTTCTTTCCAAGACAGACCAAAAAGGTTGGGTGTCTTAATAAGCACTTTCTAAGAAATTTCCCCAGATATAAATAAATGCCCCCAACCCGATCCATTTAATAGGCAACTATCAGTAAACAATCATTTTGTTTAGTACCAGGTGGCCACCTTTCTCCAAAGAGTGAGGGGGATCAGAGCCAATACCTGACGCTCGAAGTATCCCAACTGGGAAGTCCCAAGTGAACTGAGCAAATTTTGTCACTAATCTCATATACACGTGGGAGGGATTGCCGCTTTAAAAAATGCCTGGTGAAACATTAATAGCCATTCCATCCAATAAATAATTTCAATTTTGTCAAACTTGAGCCTTCGTTCGAAAAAAAAAAAAGAAGAAAATGAAAGAACGGTTTTTGCTTTGACATCGCTATTATTTTAACTACCCTTCATCCTCAGTACAGTTTGTTCTTAAAAAAAAAAGCCATGATTAAAACTGCAATAAAACCTAAACATATGATGGAAGTGAATTCATACATTTTTTTTTGTTTGGTTCACGAGAATTTACAACAAAAATATTAAACGCGATTTAATTACTAGATTGTTTATTTACAATAATTTTATATTTACAACATTCTAAAAACTAATTTAAACTAATGCAATGCAATATATATCCTTTACTAATTTATCTAAACTTATTTATAAATGGGACTTTGTGTGTGTGTGTGTGTGTGTGTGTGTGTGTGTGTGTGTGTGTGTGTGTGTGTGTCCGTTACTTATAGACTCCGAAACGGCTGAACCGATTTTCTTGAAAATTTACACCGTTGTACTATAAGCGTCTGCGAGTGTTCTTAGCTAGGTTTTGTGTCGCGGTACCCCTGATAAATATCGAAAATCGATAATCGAAAAAATCGGGTTATAGAAGGAGTGGCTTTAAAACTAATCCATGGTCCTGGAGCTCAGACTCTTTGGACGTTGGCACGAAAGACTAAAAAAAAGCAATAGTTGTTTCCACTTAAAGCGAAACCGTAGACTGAAAGAAAAATAAATGGATGTAAGTCAAATTTTGATTTCCTGGTATCGATATCAAATTTTCTGCAATATTGTAAGAACTGCAACCTTGAAACTTCTGAATATCGTTTCTTATGTCTTTGTCTATGAGTGTATCAAATTTGATTAAAATCGGACCACTCCTTCTATAACCCGATTTTTTCGATTATCGATTTTCGATATTTATTGGGGATACCTCGACACAAAACCTAGCTAAGAACACTCGCAGACGCTTATAGTACGACTGTGTAAATTTTCAAGAAAATCGGTTCAGCCGTTTCGGAGTCTATAAGTAACGGACGGACACACACACACACACACACACACACACACACACACACACACACACACAGATTTCCATTTATAAATGAGTTTAGATTGAGATTAGATTAGATTAGATTAGATTCCCTGCAAGAAAACATCACATTCTTACTTACCATTCGTACTACAAACACCATAATCAGTCAGTTAAGTGCCATACGTGAAGCACGCTTGGGCGATCATGTCTCGAAAGAGACATCACTGACTGGGCAGAAGATTATCCCGCAGTAGGTTGCCATTGCTTTCTGCGGTAGACTGGTTGCCAGCCAAGGCTATAGAACCCAATCTGTCCTATTATTTAACCCATAACTGGAAGGAAGGGACGGATTAATACCTTTCCCTAGGGTATTTGCGCGTAAGTGAATGCAATGAATTCAACTGGAATTCGAACTCGGCTCCCCGATTTCTCGTTCCGAGCTGCACCACAACGCACATCCAAACACCATAGTACCTCAAAGAAATCCTAACTAATCCTATTTGTAAAATTGGTCTGTGGAGAGTGGGGAAGAACAACTTAAAAAAAAACCTTTGTGAATATTTATACAATGGATAATGCTATTTATAAATATTCATTGGGTTTTTCATTTGCATGGTAGATTTGTGTATTCCTGTTATTGGGATTTGTATGTTTGTACCCATGAATGTGTGTTGTGGTGCAGTGATTATCGGCTCAGAACGAAAAAGCGATGAACCGAGTTCGAATTCCAATTGCAACTTACTGCTGGATATTCTTCTGCCCAGT
This sequence comes from Ascarosepion bandense, assembly GCA_037127315.1. Lineage (NCBI taxonomy): Eukaryota > Metazoa > Mollusca > Cephalopoda > Sepiida > Sepiidae > Ascarosepion > Ascarosepion bandense. The sequence goes on along the minus strand of JBBBDQ010000794.1, from coordinate 1,840,512 downwards.
CAGTCATGTCTCTTTCGAGACATGATCGCCCAAGCGTGTATCGCGTATGGCACTTAACTGACTGACTGATATTTGTACCCGAGTAAATATTAATAATAAAACTTACGAAAATTGTTAGTCTATATAAGGAGTCTTATGTCACTCTTACTTTTCTAGGAGGACCACGAAATAATACTTCTTCTTCTTATATGTGCCTTGTCCCTTCAGGACGTAGGCGATCATGGCCTTCCACGTTTCCCTATCCCTGGTGGCACTGATCACGCCTTCTCCTGTTACACCATGCAATCCGCGTTCCGTCATCCACCTGATTAGGTCCTTCAAATATGTTATCCGTTGATTTACCCTGTCTCTTTTCCCCTCTATCAGACCTGTTAGTATCAGATTCTCCAAGCCCTTCTTCCTCATTGCGTGTCCCAGGAACTTTAGTTGTCTCTTCCTGATGCTCAGTATTAATTTCCTTTTTGTTTCCATCATTTCCAAGACCTCATCATCGCTCATATGCTCGATCCATGATATTCGCAGCATCCTTCTGTAGAACCACATTTCAGTTGCTTAAAGTTTTTCCTTCATCTTTGAGGGTATTGTTCAGCATTCACTGCCATATTGAAGGACGGACAGCACGTAGCAATCCAGTACTCTGTTCCTAGTTTCTAGCTTAATTGTCCTGTTTCTTAATACTTTACTAAACTTCTGGAATGCTTCCTTCGCCATGACCCGAGTGAAAAACATAGCGAATACCAAACAAGATTTAAAAAAGGAAAAATTAAGACAAGAACGTTAATAAGTTGCACACCCACACGAAGCTAGTTTGTCGTCAATGAGATGGCGAAAAAAAAAAAGGAAAAAATGAAGACACTTTAGCAAAAGCAATTATTCTTTATTGTTTATTCAAGACAGACCGGTGTGTAATTTACAAACGAACAAATTTTTAAAATCGCACAAACTGACAATATTACAGTGTAACCCTGATATAAGAGAGTTGTCGGGACCGGATAAAAGTTCTTTTATATCATTTTTTTCTCTTATATCAGGGTTTGGTCTATTTTATATACATTACCACAGGCTCTAATTTGGGACAAGAGAAAATCTATCTTATATCCGGGTTTGTCTTATATCAGGGTCTTTTATGTCCGGGTTATACTGCATTTTGACAATGATTGCAGCAAAAAACTAAATCATCCGTTAAGATAAAAACAAAGAATAAATAAATAGACCATATAAATACGAAAAAGTACGACAGTCAGACATGATACACGCTTGAACGATCATGTCTCTTTCGATTCATGGCTGATTAGGCAGAAGATTTTCCCGCAGTAGGTTACCAATTCTTTTAGTGGTAGACTGGTTGTCAGCCAAGACTATCGGAGCCCATCTGTCCTGCTATTCAACCCATAAATGGAGGGAGAAAAGAAGGATTAATTCCTTTCCCAAGAGTTTTTGTGCGTAAGTGAAAAAAACGAATTCGGCTGGAATTCGAACTCGGCTCTTTCGATTTCTCATTCCAAGCCGATATTGGTTGCACCAATACGCACTACATTAATTCTTAAAAGATTAGTTTAATAATAATGATAATAATAATAACAACAACAACAACAACAACAACAACAACAACAACAATAATGTTTTCTTATTGACACTGCAGACTGTAATGTATTGTTGAAGAGCTTCGAAAAACTATCAAACATCTTGAAGTGGATGTGTGTTATGATGCAGTGGATATCGACTCGGAACGACAAATCGGGGGAGCTGAGTTCGAATTCCAGTTGAATTTCTTGCATTCACTTACGCATAAACACTCTTGAGAAAAGTATTAATCCGTCTCTTCCCTCCAGTTATGGGTTAAATAATAGAACAGATTGGGTTCTATAGCCTTGGGTGGCAACCAGTTTACTGCAGAAAGCAATGGCAACTTACTGCAGGATAAACTTTTGCCCAGTCAGTCATGTCTCGAAAGAGACATGATCGACCAAAGCGTGTATCACGTATGGCACTTAACTGACTGAACATATGAAAACACCAATCAGTCCAGTTATGATAAGAACTCTGGGTTCGATTGGAAAAGGTTCATATATAGTCATTGAATGGATCCATGGAATGCCTTAAAGTAAAGAAAAAGTTCAGGTACCACTAGTTTAATACAAATTACCTTTAAATTCTACAGTCACAAGAGAAGCCCAAAATAGTGATCTTTAGGTTCCAGACATTTATTAGCACTGTGAGTCACTGCTTAGGTAACGTTGGCCAAAGTGTCGAGTGGAATTGCTATATATACATTTGCAATTTCGTAAGTCCGCCAACGTAATGCCATCTTTCGAGAAAATATCGGCCTACAGTAAACAGCGTTATTGCAATTTGCCATTCCTGAAGTGTGTATACATTTTTGGGGACAGTCTCTGAATGTTAAATAACAGGAGGTAATGAATTTAACCGTTTTATTTTTATCTTTTAACATTCTTTTTTAGTCATGTGTGTTGGCTTTGGCTTTGAGAGATATTGGAAAAGATTCGAGGCATAGATTTATTTTGCTAAGATCTGATGTATAGTCAAACACGTGTACTCATTAAAAAGTTTCGCACTAAGATTTAAAAAAAATCCACGAATTATTTAAAAAAATTATATATAATTCAAACTAGCAATAGCTAATTACTGCAATTAGCTGTTAAAAAAATTTTTAAAATTACAATTAGGTTTGATTGAAAACTTTATCAAAATGTAATAATAATGTAACAATAATAATGATATCAATAATAATAATACTAATGTGTTTCTCAGCAAATAGGGAGACATTTATTTGTGGTCGATTCGCGGGCGTGCGATCGATTGTATGCACGTGTACTAAGAGTGTGTAAGTTTTACGTCCTTAAAAAATAAGAGAGGAAAGAAAAAAAAAACAAAAAGAAGAGAAAAAAGGGTAAAATTTACTTTTTGTTTTTCTTGTCTTATTTGTTGATTTTGCTATACAACCAATACGTAAAATTATGAATGGCCGACTTAAGTGTGGGAAGGAGCCACACCTTGTGGGCGGAGCTAAGGATGGGCAGCTGTTTGTTTCTCTGTAAACATTTTTACACACACACACACACACACACACACATATTTATATATATATATATATATATATATATATATATATATATATATATATAGATAGATAGATAGATAGATAGATAGATAGATAGATCGATGCACATATATATTTACGCCTATGAGTGTGTATGTGAATTTAAATGAATATTGTACATACTTCAAGATAAGTAATCATTACTGTAGTAGTAGTAGTAGCAGTAGTAGCCATTGTAGTAGTAGTAATAGTAACAATTGTAGTAGTAGTAGTAGCACAGTTTAATGAATCAAAAGACAAACCTGTAAGTTTACTTAGACGGGTGTATATGAATACGCACACACACACACACACACATATTTTGCTAAGATATATAACAAAATAACAATAACAACGCAATTTAGGTACCTCCACTAATTCGCTGAACACCCCACCACAAAAAAAAAAAAATCTGCATAGTATGAAGAAAAAAGGCACTAAACTTAATAAAAACTATTTTTTACATCAAAAGATTTAGTGCAGGTTAGCAGTTTATTCATGGATAATATATATATATATATATATATATATATATATATATATATATATATATATATATATATATATATATATATATATTGTGTGTGTGTGTGTGACATGAATCGCAGGTATAAGGGTGTATGAATATATTTATGCAAATTACATGTATGTGAGTTGTGGTACAGTGGATATCGGCTCGGAACGAGAAATCGGGGAGCCGAGTTCGAATTCCAGCTGAATCCATTGTATTCACTTACGCGCAAATACCCTTGGGAAAGGTATTAATCCGTCTCTTCCTTCCAGTTATGGGTTAAATAGCAGGACAGATTGGTTTCTATAGCCTTGGTCGGCAACCAGTCAACCGCAGAAAGCAATGGCAACTTACTGGGGGATGGCTCCCAAACTGACTGACTTAGTACATTAAAGCAATATACTTTTTGTCTTTCTTTTATGTATAAGTTAGCAAATAAATATTAACGAAGAATACCTCTACCAATAATGCCCATTATCACAGATGAGATGACTAGCAGTGCGTTTATCTCTCTATTATCTTATATGTAGATAGAGAGGCATAGAAACGCACTGTTAGATATCTTCGATTCTAATATTTTCTATCAGGTATACCCCACCTTACGTCGTTAATTAGTTGAAAGAGAGGCAACTTAAGGCGGAAAACAACTTCAGTCGAATTTACTAATCACCGAATGTACTTGTCACTAGGCTAAGCCACAAACAACCATTCCCAGTTCTGTATTTTATTTATAAATACATTTTTAATAATATATGGTCAATAAGAATCTATTTTAAGCTTACAAACAAATAAATTTTAGTTTTTAATATAGCACAAAAAAGTAATCTAAATTTACGAATACATGTATATACATACTTGTAAATATAAATGTTTACCATTTGGCGATCTTTACAGTACAACGCGGACTCTTTATTTGTGAATGTGGTTTGATCTAAGACATTATAAAATAAAATGATTTTGTAAGGTTAAATAACAAATACAGTTATTAAAATTATTTTACAACAGAAGAAAATAAAGTAATTTATGTTAAATTTACCAATATTTACATTCAATTTGTTTATTTATACGGCGTATGTAAATGGCTGTGGAGAGTGGATCGTCAAACTTCAATTTATGGCAGAAAGACGTAAAACCGAATTAAATGGCTTAAAATATTTAATTTTTCCATATTTTTTTTCGTAACCGGAGATTATATATATATGTATGCATGTGTCAGAAGGGTCATATCTCCATCGATCTTCTTTGTCTGAGTCTGTTCATAGATAGATATGAATAGATTTAGATAGATATTTTAGTCTGTTCATATCTATCTAATTTAGTTAATATCTATCTATCTATCTATCTATCTATCTATCTATCTATCTATCTATCTATCTATCTATCTATCTATCTAATTTAGTTAATATCTTTCTATCTATCTGATAGCAGTATAGCCCGGCGTTTCTCGGGTGTAATGAAAGCTTTAAAACTAATCCATGGTCCTGGAGCTCAGACTCAGCCTAAAGAATATTTTTGCGAAGTTTGGTGAGAATCGGATAAAAATTGTGGATTTGTATAAAGGACGTACAGACAAACAGACACACACACAAACATCTTGCCTTTTACACACACACACACACACACACACACACACACACACACACACACACACACACACACACATATATATATAATCGATTTTCTGCACTATTGTAAGAACTGCAACATTGAGACTTCTGAATATCGTTTCTTATGTATTTGTCTATGAGTGTATCAAATTTGATTAAAATCAGACCACTCCTTCTTTAACCCGATTTTTTCGATTATCGATTTTCGATATTTATCGGAGGTACCTAGCACACAAAACCTTGCTAAAAACACTCGCAGACACTTATAGTACAACTGTGTAAATTTTCAAGAAAATCGGTTCAGCCGTTTCGGAGTCTATATGTAACGGACACACACACAGACACACACACACACAGACAAAGTTCCATTTATAAATAAGTTTAGATCTATCTATCTATCTATCTATCTATCTATCTAATTTAGTTAATATCTATCTATCTATGTACGTATTTATGTATGTCTTTATGTAAATGCATATAGCCACATACACATTCATATACATTCCCAAGCAGACGGAAATACACACATGTATATAAATTCATGCATACAGGCACGAAATGCATTCACCTAACGCCTGGTTCAAACTTCTCCCCGGTCCTTTGACCAGGAGTAGAGGTCTACCCATTCCTGTTCAAGATTTGGTTTCCAGTTCCTTTTCAATCTTTTTCACTTCCAGTAGCCTTTTGAATCTTAGTGGCGTTGTCGACTTGCTTTGGGCGAATTGATTAAATTCTCTGTCTGTCTCTGTCTCTGTCTCTGTCTCTGTCTGTCTCTCTCTCTCTCTCTCTCACACACACATTACTACTTAAACGTTATTTTTAGTATATATTCGAGCAATTTGGTCTAAAGAACGTCGGGTCTAACGACGGTTCCCTCTACCCAGCGGGAATCATTTTGTATAACTCATCTTTCTATTTAATAAGATTTTTTTAGTATTCAGGCCGGTAGGAGAAAATAAATATACTGTTTAATAGATAAATGGAGCGTCTACTCAAATATGAGTATCCACTAAAAAAACTTTAAGTACACGCACTCACACACACACACGCGTGTGTATAAAATTTTCAGATGGATTATATATATCTGACAAAAGGAAAACTTATCTTACCTTTTAGGGTTTAGTGACTAGTAGTCCTATGAGGGATTTTATCAAGGCATATACACACAAAATATCTTATATATATATATATATATATATATATATATATACACGTATATATGCACACACACGCACATACATATATACGCACAGACAAACTCACATATATATGTGATGTGATGTGAGACATTTTTGCTACACCTCATTTTTACAGACGCACACATACACACATGCATTCTTAATTCATTTTTCGTAAAAAAAATAAAAGATATTAAAAATACAAAAAAATTAGTACCGTAGTGTTAAAAAAAAGAAAAAAAAAAAAGAAAGGAATATAGAAAGAAAGAAAAAAAAAAGAAAATTTTAAATAACCCCCGCCACAACAACCACAAAACAGAAAAAAATATTAAATACGTTTAAAAATACCACTGGGTATATTGAAAGGAATATTTGATATTTTTGTATGAGCTTAAAAAAAAAAAAAAAAAAAAAAATAGGAAATTGTATAAAGAAAAGAAAAAAGAAAGGAAAAAGAAAAGATTATATTATGTTCAAGTCTGGGTTTTCCACTCCTCAAAAAGATAAAATAAAAAAAAATATATATATATATAAAAGGTCACTCCTTATTTTCACGGTCGTGAATTTTAGCTTACATCGGCTTTTCGTACAGATGAAATTTCTCGAGTACATAATGAGAAAAGAAGACTTGTAAAATCTGATACTCACAGGACATATAGAAGGCAAGAAAGAACAGAGGAATACAAAGGATAGCATACTTAGTGAGATTGAGTAAATGAATGGCGGAACAGGGTTTAGGGAAAATAACAGGAAGACAAAATTTATACAGCTACAAAAACGAGGAAGCTGTGGAGAACCATGATCGCTTACTTCCTGAGTGACACGACACATAAAGAAGGGCAAGAAATATCAATTCTACTGTTAGCAAGCTCTTCTCGTTTTCCATTTTCTACCACAGAGAGTTCGAGCTTTAGTCAAAAGACTCAGTTCCCTAAATACTTTTTCGGTGAGTGCATTCCCCACATTTGTGTCGATGTACCAGAATAAAGCAATCTCATTAAAAAGACATGAGATATGTTTTTTTTTTTATTTTAGAGAAATAACACCAAGCAGATCATTGGTAAGGTGTTCACTCCTTAGTGGGTTCCCAAAACTTGTGGCCTTGTACCAGACTAAAGAAAGCGTATAAAACAATTTTTAAAGTGTAATCATTTGCAAACACGTTTCGAGAAATTTGAGTCGAATTAGTTTATGGTTAACATTAAGTTCACCAATTTTTTGACAACACAGATCAAGAAAAGGGATTTTCAAATTGGATTTTAAAGTAAAAATTAATTTCCGATTGTAAAATGTAGCATTTTTTAAAAATAAAGTTTAAAACAAATTGTATATATTAAAAAAAAAAAAAAAAAAAAAAAAGAAAAGGAGAAAAAAGGCTTGAATATAAATCCCAAATCGTTTTTATTGTAACGAAAACGTACATTCCAATCAGTAGGCCGATTGACAGAAATTCAATTATTTAAAAAGAAAATGAGATCTGTCTGTCTGTCTATCTATCTATCTATCTATCTATCTATCTAATCACGATGTGAATACTGATAAAGCAGTCAAGCCTAGTTAGTACGTAGAAAAGAGTCGGCTTGTGAAAACCATGTACTGTAAGCGACATACTAGAAGTTTTAGTAACCTGTAAAAAACAAAAACGAAATCTCTCTCTCTCTCATATATATATATATATATATATATATATATATATATATATATATATATAGTATTTGGGCAGCAATCCCAAGTTTAATCCCAGGCGACTAGCAAGGTACTGCGATTAAACTTTTCATTAAATTTTATTTGTGTTCGTACAAGTGTTTCCTTTTCTGGACATAAATGTGTCAAAACTGTCCAAAATTTCTGCATATCCAAGCGTTTTCGATTTTTTTTTTTTTTTGCAGACTCCTGCTCAGGTACATTTGTGTTTATTCAATACCCACAGAGTCCACCCATGGTTTATACTGCAACTATGCTGAGCGGACCTTGTAATTACAGTTGTAGTTACAGTTTCTGGGAGAGAGCGCGTTATCTAGCGTGAACAAGTTTGGACAAGGCCAGGACGCTCAAGCCCTCGGTCACGATGACTTGTGATTTCGTACTAGCACAATCATACAAGACTATATATATATATATATATATATATATATAATGTGTGTGTGTGTGTATGAATAGATTTTTTCTTCCAATGTGACCGTCAAGTTACTTGTGCGTCTTTTTATTTTATTTTTCTTGTATCGTTACAAGTTTTACGAACTGAATTGAGAAATTATCTGCAGTTTTGGCTTTCACTTACGGCTTTTGTGATTAGGGTCCAAATATATTCGTAATTTTCTTTAATGCAAAAATTGAACACCGCTCTTTAAAACAGTCAGTCAGGTGCCATACATGATACACGCTTGGACTGACTGGGCAAAAGTTTATCCCGCAGTAGGTTGCCATTGCTTTCTGCGGTAGACTGGTTGCCGACTAAAGCTATAAAACCCAGTCTGTCCTGCTATTTAACCCATAACTGGAAGGAAGAGACGGATTAATTTTCCCAAGGGTATTTGCGCGTAAGTGAATACAATGGATTCAACTGGAATTCGAACTCGGCTTCCCGATTTCTCGTTCCGAGCCGATATCCACTGTACCAAAACGCACCTGAAGCGGTTGTGAACAAAAATCAATACTAATATAGACAATTTTTCCATACATCCAGTCCTCAACAATTAGAAGTGTGTAAGGACACAAAAAAAAAAAAAAAAAAAAAATCTCACAAAATATTCCTAGTTCGTTATAATTAACGAAACATGTATAGAAGACGGACTGCTGCCCAAATAAGCCATGTATGTGTGTGACCTATATCATATCTAATAGTTCATAATTTTATCAGAGAGAGAGAGAGAGAGAGAGAGAGAGAGAGAGAGAAAAACTTTGAAAAACAAAGCAAAAACGATTATCTATATAAATAAAGCGCAGTGAACGTGTGTCCGTCTGTCCGTTTTTTGATCTTGTCAAATCATAAACAACCTGAAGTAACAGGTTGTAAGTCGCCTGTAACTACAGAAGTAGTTACAGCCGACTAAAAATTAAATGAATGACTCATTTAAAGTTAAACTTACATATCGAATAGATTGAAAGGCTTAAAAAACAATTCTTTATTAAAGTTTTACTTTTAATTTTGCTTTTCGTCTCAATTGCAATGGATAACGTCTAACCGTAATTAAAAACTTAAGTGGGGCACAGTACATTGCTCATATGTTTTTGTTTTTCCTTTTTCGAGCAAGTGTAATGTGACGTATTCGAAACATAGTTCGGGTTCCTTAATGTCTTTTAAGAGTGCCTTTTTGTGAAGGGGTTATAAAGAATGGCGATTTTAAAAGAAAATAAGGATTGTGCTCAAAATAAACGTATACAAACTTACGGAGATCGCTTTCGTATATGAAAACAGATGCCGAATTAAGATGTTGAATAAAGATAAAATAAATCTTATTTTAATATTTCTAAATTCTTTTAACTTTTACGGACATAAAACGCTAAAGGTAAAAGGCCGGGGCCTAAAAAGCCGGAACCTAAAAAGCCCTCTGCAGGAGTTAGCTTAAAGTCCACCCAAAAGTAGGCTTCTAGGCGAGTAGTAAATTAAATAAGTCAGCATTTAGATTTTTCCAGGTGCAGCAATTAAATATGACGGTATTTGGTTACTTGGGTATTTTGTTTTTTATTAAACAAGAATACACAGTTTATATTTCATTAAAAAAGAAAAAAAAACTCGATTAATTGACTAATTAAACCTTCTTTTAAAGGTTACCTTTGTTATGTGACCGCAAGCAGGGCCGTAGCTAATGCTAAAAAAAACACCGGGCATAGAGAAAATTGCCCGGATTTATTAGTTGACAATGTGATGATGTCATCAGTGTCATCCATTTCCACAAAAGATGATTTTTGCGAATTTTTCCGGCTATTTCAATGGAAATTAGGCACAGAACGTGAACGAAAGCAGGAAATCGGGTTCGGACTTTTTGAGCATAGCCAGTCTTTTCTCCCAAAATTAATAAATAAACAAACAGATTTTTACTACGTTCATTCATTCGGATGTTTTCTTCGTTTTTCTTTCTTTCTTTCTTTCTTTGTGAATTGTTTAGTTTGATTTCTGACGAAGACATTTTTCCTTGCCCGGATTTTCACTATGATTGCACGGACCCGTGCCCGGTGTGCCCGGTAGTCTGATATGGCCAGAGATCGCAAATATAGGTAACCCAGCGAGAATCGAATTCAGTGTAGTAGCAAGACAATCTTCAAACCCTCCCTGGTTTACGATAAACTGTCCAAAAATTTACTACATATAAGAACACATCTGACGACGACCAAACATTTCTAGGATCGAAATTATTGTTAGCTTAGCTCCCCCCCCCCACAACGGAGTATCATTAGTGAGTGCTTACTAGGTGTTAGATGTGGAGCACTTACTTTGGGTTCAAATCGAACTCATTTGGATTTGGAGTTAAGATTGGTTTGCTAACGACCACACTACAACGTGGTACCCTTGTGTATTTCTTTTTCTGTTTGGACATATCTAAACGAAGAGGCGCTGAAAATCTTTTTAGCCCAACACATATCCCAAAATTTAATAAAACATCAGAAGTCATGGGGGAGAGTCTTTTTGTAGAGCTGAGAACTTCAGGGTATCACAGAAACCATTAAAACCGAGTAGTGAGTACGATCCTCACAAGGTACAACGCTTAGAAAATCAACATATACTAATATTCGGTATCTATCAATCTATCTATTCGTATCGTTCTATCAATTTATTTATAGCTATCTAACTATTCATATCTATCCTTTCGTACCTGTTTCTATATAACAGTTCTTATGTATGTTATCCATCTATTCATCTATGCCTGTCCATATCTATCTATCTATCTATCTATCTATCTAAGTCTATTCATATCTATCTATCTATCTATCTAAGTCTATTCATATCTATCTATCTATCTATCTAAGTCTATTCATATCTATCTATCTATGTCTATTCATATCTATCTATCTATCTATCTATGTCTATTCATATCTATCTATCTATCTATCTATGTCTATTCATATCTATCTATCTATCTATCTATCTATGTCTATTCATATCTATCTATCTATCTATCTATCTATCTATGTCTATTCATATCTATCTATCTATCTATCTATCTATGTCTATTCATATCTATCTATCTATCTATCTATCTATGTCTATTCATATCTATCTATCTATCTATCTATCTATGTCTATTCATATCTATCTATCTATGTCTATTCATATCTATCTATCTATGTCTATTCATATCTATCTATCTATCTAAGTCTATTCATATTTCATATCTATCTTCATATCTAAGTCTATTCATATCTATCTATCTATCTAAGTCTATTCATATCTATCTAAGTCTATTCATATCTATCTATCTATCTAAGTCTATTCATATCTATCTATCTATCTTCATATCTATCTATCTTCATATCTATCTATCTATCTATCTATCTATATTTTTGAAGAATTTGGCGCTTGTATGCCTTCAGTTTTTAAATTATGGATCGAGTCTACGTTAAATCATCCCCCCCCCCGCCACACACGCAAAATAAGAACGAAACGAAAAAAAGAAAGAGATCCCTCCACTTTGGTAAACGACGTCAAGCATCCTCCCACTAATGCTAATTAAGTTTTTGATAGTGTAAATTAATAAAGAATAATTACAGGAAAATACAGATTAAAAAAAATAAAAAAATAAAAAAACGTCGAATTAAGTAAAAACGTTATCGTATTTTTTTCTGGGGTGGGGAAAAGTAGGTTTAATTAATGAGTCGTTTTTATTTGTTTTATAAGCAGACAATGTAAAGCAATTAATGCTTTTGACCTTGATAAACAATTGAGAATTATTGGTTTTTTGCAAGCAATAATGCCCTCAGAAACCAAGAAAAACTTTTTTTGTTTTTAAATGACAAGAAAGTTATATAGCGGACATTCAGTTATCGTATAAAGTAACAACATAATAATAGCAATAATTACTATTAGTATACACCGGCCTTATTTATTACTAAGAAATACATTTTGGTGTATACTACCCATGAACCCCACGCCAGGGTGGGGGTATCAAGCAGTGCTTTGTGAGTTGTGACCCTCGCTATCTTATCAACATGTGCATTTCTTTTTTTTTTTTTTTTTACCTAAACAAACTTATTTATCCTTAATGTTGAATGTGTTAAGAAACACATTATTTAACTTTTAAAGAAGAAAAATCTCAAGTTGAGATTTCATCGCTAAAAAACATTGTTGATTTATAAAATGAAATGATAATTAATTATGCCATGTCCCTAATTTGTATTTTACATTGTATTTATTTTCAATTTTCTAGTTGTATTGTTCACCTATATTGCATATGATCCATTATTGAACATAATTAGGTTACAATAAAATTTGTATTTTATTTTTAATACCATTTTGAAAATTGAGATGTAGTAAAAAAATACTAAGTGTAGGGCATGAGAACCTTGCACCGGTCATATATATATATATATATATATGTATGTATGTATTACTTGAAATTGAAACTAAAATGAGATTTTTCATTATTAAAAGCTCGTTTTAAACGTTTGGTATCGGGGTTTTACGGAGGTACCAAAAACAGATACCAAAGTAGTTTTTTAAACGAACTGAAAATCACCCCCCCCCTTTGCAGGTTGTATGACTTTCTTCAACAACAGAAGTTTTCTTCAAGAAATTGCGTGCGTTTTAAACTTATGGCGATGAAAAAAAATTGGAAGCGTTTACTTATATAAATTGTCATTAATGGCGCACGACTTAGACTTTTACAAAATATTTCTCACCAGTTTTCACTTCGCAAGAGGACTGTTTTTACTGTTTAACTATTTCCAACGAGAATTTAGACGAGGCATAGTCGTACGCAGTAGAAGTACCAACACTGCACTGACCTTTTTCTAAGTAGGTGTTTACTCGCCCCACTACACTAATGTACATATTTCCTACAGAAATTTAAAATAGGGGGCAGAGTTGCGGCTCATCGGGTAATAAGTAGATACGGTTTTTTTATGGTTTTTTTTTACTGGTTGGGTTATTTTTAAATATTTTAAAGCGTTTTAACGAAATGGTTAATGTAAAATTACCACAATTTTATAAATGTAGCGTATTTTTAATTTAAAAGAGACAAAAAAATGACGTCAAGATGTATTTTTAACTGTTGATTGTGTTACTGTTTGTTGAATTAAAAGTTATTTATTTTTTTAATACGTTTAACTAACTTAAATAAAAGCTTTCCAACTACACTTACAGTATCGAAGTTTGAACTGTAGGAAAATGTTTACTATTAGGTGGTAAATATTTTTAATTAAAAGTATTTCTTTTAATTCAATTATGCTGATGGCTATTCAAACGGAATGTGACACAAAGGCCGATCTTAAAATTTAGGAGTAAACACCAGGCGTTGTACGTAGAACCTGAATCCCCAAAACAGACTCTCTAGCTTCTCTCATCACCTCCCTCTTTTGTGGGGACGTCTCAGGGGACAGGAATTAACTTCCTGAAGGAGAATACTGCTTAGAGAGACAAGCGAAACCCAATCAGGGACTGGCTTTTTTTTTTTAGCAGTTTCTTTTCTTAAACATTTTTTTTTCGCCAAATAACCGGATATAAAACAAAAAAGTAATGGCTCGCAGCATGAACTACAAAGTTAAAAAAGTTATTTAATATTTTTTTAATATGAAGCTAAATATTTATTAACATTGAATTTAAAACTATAAGTAACTATATAGTTACACTAGTTGTTATACAAACATTCGTAAACTAGAAATCGGGAGTTCGAAAATAAATCCTTCGAAGTGGAAAACCTCTCGGCCACTTGTTAAGGAAGTGAACTGCATTTGGATTTTGGTAGAGACGTTGTAAAATCTGAGCCCCAGAAATACTACAAAATGATAATCGTATTAATTTAACTGGGGAAACAGAAATTAATTGTAGGCTTCAATGACCATTTTATTAATTTTTTTTTTTACTTTAAAAAAAAAAAAAAAAAGTAATCGACACTCTTATGTCGTCATGCCAGCTTTTAAAAATAAATTAAAAGTGTCTTCAACGTTATTTAAAAACAATGCTTCTAAAATTTAATTTAAATTTGCTATGTACTAAATTTAAGTTACAAAGCTTCACAATAATATTTCGTTTCAATGGAGTCGAGAATTTTAAAAAAGTTATTTAAACTAACGACGTGAAGATAAGTCAAGCGGCCTAGATTTAAGTTACAGACACACACACACACACACACATATATACACGTCATATCAATTTTTTCGTGTGTCGCAATCTACCTTTCTATCTTACCTACTAGATTCTATTTGCGTGTGGTAGTATGTATTAAGTTTTCCTTCTCTCATAGTGGGTGTGTCATTGTATAGAAATAAAAATCCTCTGGCCAGGTATAAGGAAGGGCTCAGTTTGTGTATGTAAAGAGAGGGTGAGAGATCTATTCAGTATTTTTGAGAGGTGAGGGCAGTATAAATATTTTATGTACACAAAAAGAAAAAAAATTACCATCCAAAGTAATAGACAAGAAATAATTCCCATCTTCTTCCCGCCATCTTACCCATCCATACATCGTTGATTTTTAAGTATGCCATTGTTTGTACTTGTAAGAGGAACAGGGAGAGAGAATACTGACAGAAAAACAGACTGAGGGAGTGAGGTTGAGTATAGGCTTCAGTGCGAGCTTAAATCGAAATTAGAGTGGAACTTTGAAAGCTAACAAAGAAATGGAGGTGGGAGAAAGGGGAGGGTTAGACCGTGGGAATGTTCTAGAAGGCCAAGAAAGAGAGAAAGAAAGAAATGAACGAATGAATAAAAGATACCTCTAACCTATATATCTATCGGTTGCTCGTAGCCACCTGTAATTGCTATACTGAAAAGTAGTCGTTAGTTTTCCATATTTCTTCTACCATTTAACGAGAAAAATAGCTTTCTTACTTAAAAACAAAATCGAATGCTAACTTTTAAGTACGTCCCACCCACTTCAAAGTCTGGCGAAGCATCATCTTTAGCATATTATTATGTGGTATTCCTAAAAAGAAAAGTAACTTTTTACTTTTTATACGTTACA
>JBBBDQ010000794.1:1800000-1820000 GCA_037127315.1 Ascarosepion bandense | reverse complement strand
AAAAGAAGGCAAATGTCACAATCCATCATCAACTTTCCACTGAGTTTAGTCAACACTTCGCTTATGAAAATGGCAAAATATTTTAAAATTCAGAATCGGGTTATTTAGTCGCATACGTGATTATAAATATAAAATTAATTTACACACACACACACACACACACACACACACACACACACACACACACACACACACACACACACACACATGTTTAAATATTTACTTTATTTCTTCTTAACAAAAAAGTAAACAAAAAACAAAAATAGATTGTGGTGCAGTGGATATCGACGAGAAATCAGGGAGCCGAGTTCGAATTCTAGTTTAATTCCTTGCATTCACTTACACGCAAATACCCTTGGGAAAGGTATTAATCCTTCTCTTCCCTCCAGTTATGGGTTAGATAACAGAACAGATTTGGGTTCTATAGCCTTGGCTTGCAACCAGTCTACCACAGAAAGTAATGGCAACCTACTGCGGGATAATCTTCTACCCAGTCAGTCATGTCTCTTTCAAGACATGATCGCCCAAGCGTGTATCCCGGATGGCACTTAACTGATTGACTGTCCTCTAGCATCAACTTGCGTGTGTTTTAGTTTTACTTATTTTAAAATCGATTGCCATTTTTTGTGAACTTATCTTTATTGCTTTTTCTTGAATCCGAAGCAGTTTCTGTTGCTTGTTCAGACCAGTAGTCAAGTTCGCTTTTAATACTAATGTAACTGTTCCGTCAATGAGGAGGCAATTCTTCAAAAGTTTTAATAGTGAGATGCATCGAAAAAGTCTTGAAACTATGTCTTGAAACTCAATAAAGCAAAGATATAAAACAAAATTCACTGCTAAAATACAGACCACTTAACCGTTCAGTTAATCCGTTCCTTTCATATTTGTTAAAAGTTCAATGTTATCAACAATTCATTGAATACTCCTGGTATTATATAAATCGATTTTTGCTCAATATCGTTTCATAATAAAAATTTGATGTGTCTAATATAACAAGGAAATAGAAATGAAATGGAAAACGTTTTGTAATGTATATGGATATTGGCAACCTCTCTTCATTCTGGGGGTAACGGGTTGGCAGGTTTTGGTTGATGATTCCGACTGGTAGTTAACTCGAACTCTTGCGTAGCGTCTTGAGAGGCTGCTCCTATGAATAGTTGAAAAATATCGGGGTTTCTTGTAGTGCCATGTCGTGCATGGATGGGTGTCCCTGCAAGTGTCTCCAGTGGGCAATCCTGAGTCCTCATCATGCTGCAGTCTGCGCCAGTTTCCTTCCTACACATGCTGCATTAGACGACCGATCGATACGACTACACTAGGCCACTCTTTACCAAAAAACACTAATTGTGACAACACACAAAGTAAGAAATAAAACTAAACGAGCTAAAAAAAAAAACAAAAAACAAAAAAACATAGGTCTCGAAAGAAAAAGATTAGCAACAGAACTACAAAGACGGCGACGACAATGCCTGTTTCAAAATCAAGTTAAAGCAAGATGCCTACTTAAAAGATAACGGTATCTGAATACCTCACATGAAAGACTTAAACAAATATGACTGCAATCTAAGAAACGTAGACTTCTAGCCTTTGAGATTTCACTCGCCCGATCGACTCAGTCGATTAAAAACTTAATTGGGCGATTAAAGTTTACTGCTTTACTCGCCCGCGGTAGGTTAAAAATCTCGCAATGCAACGTGTCCTTTCAAATATAGAAAAAGGAAATCTGATTTGTTTTACAACCCAAAAGTATGCCATTGAAGATTCACAATTTACTTAGAATGATCTACAATGACATTATTGACCTCCAAAGAGAAAAGAAAGAAAAAAATACGTATACTTATTTCAACCACGCACCGAAAAACAAATTATACAAGTAATTTTTTTTATAGAAAATCGTTGAGAAAATCTTATTTGTTTTTTTTTAATCATCTATGAGATGGAGGTTGTAGTCAAACAGATGAAAGAAACTACGAATTTAGGTACCAAACTGCCAAAAAAAAAAGAAAAAAAGAAAAAAAAAGACAGCATATCATGAGGTTAACAGAACTCAAACTTAATAAAAACAAAACTTTATCATCAAAATGTTTTTGTTATTATTAAGAGGAAAAATCAAATTTTGTTGTTATTATTTTTAAAAAAATGTTAAAGTCCTTTATAACACGTTCGAAATTTTAATTAAAATTCATTTTTTGTTTTCCGTCAGCGATTCACGCTATGTTTACGTAAGGCGACTATTAAGAAAATGGAGTCGGTCGAGTAAAATGATTTGAGGGCGAGTAAATTTTCCCTCGGTCGAGTGATTTCTTTTTCAAATCTCAAAGGCTGCTTATAACCACATCATACTGAAATATCTGTTTCTGTACGATCACTAATGTCGAGTCTGGTTAGTACCGAGATGAGTGACCACTTGGAAATAGTAGGTACGGTTAAGTTTGGATGTAAATCCATTTCGGTGGTGTAGTAGATAATGGTTCGGAATTTTAACCAGAGAGCCGAGTTCCAATTCCCGTTGGTTTCGTTATATTAACTTACACATAAATATCATGGGAAAGGTATGGAACCACCGCTTTGCACCTAGCTATGGATAACATATCACAAAACCATTATTATCCCCACCAAAAATAAATGAATTCTTACAATCTAAGAATATTTTCTGGCTTTAAATAACCTGAAAAGGGTTGATAAGACGTAGAAAATCAATCAATCAATCATAAGAAACGTAGAACTGAATTGAATAATTAAACGGCCCAATATTGCTCAGAGACTATCTATCTATCTATCTATCTATCTATCTATCTATCTATCTATCTATCTATCTATCTATCTATCTATCTCAGTAAATCCTTGCCTAAATCTATCTATCTATCTATCTATCTATCTATCTATCTATCTATCTATCTATCTATCTCAGTCTGTTCATATCTAACCTCTGTGAGTTATTTAATCGAAATATTTTTAGCACAATTTTATGGCTTGAACTAAATATATTTTGAATGCAATTGTTTACTTTCAACTACAGGTAAAATGCAATGTTAGTCATTTTGCTATATAAATATGTTTTGCTGGTCGTTGTATTATAAACATGTGTTGGTCATTTTTTATGAGAAAATGTATTGCTGGTGTTTTTGCTATAATACTTTTTTTTTTTTACTTTTGTAGAGTTTTGTTTTTGTTTTGATGTTTACTAAAAATAACGTTTGAACTAATCTATGTTATCGAAAAATAATTCATTTGATGTCAATTGCAATGCGACAAATAACATATTTGTTTACTCCAGCTAGGGGGCCAGTTGAACGGGTTTGGTCCTTACTGTTGGTTACCCCAAAGAATTTTCGAAGAACCTAGCAACCGTTTTCAAAGTAACTTATAACCAATTAAAAAAATTGAATTCCAGTTGAATTCCTTGCATTCACTTACGCGCAAATACCCTTGGGAAAGGTATTAATCCGTCTATTCCCTCCAGTTATGGGTTAAATAACAGGACGGCTTGGGTTCTATAGCCTTTGTTGGCAAGCAGTCTACCGCAGAAAGCAATGACAACCTACTGCGGGATAATCTTCTGCCCAGTCAGTCATGTCTCTTTCGAGACATGATCGCCCAAGCGTGTATTACGTATGGCACTTAACTGACTGGCTGATATTTGCTGCGAAGTAATAAATAAATCTGTATTTTTTCAATTCGTTTTCTTTCTTTTCTGTTCTTTGTTTTTATCTTCCACCAAGAGTCATCAAACCATAAAATATTTATCAATGTGTATTTATTTATCTATTTCCTGTCCCATCTGTAGTAGGAACGGAGGTAATTCAACTTACTTTAGTCGTTTTTGTCCTGGGTATGACGATAAACTACATCCGCCAGTAAGGTCCCTGATCGAGAAATTAAAGGTTTTGAGGAGAGTGAAATCACCTCTTAATTGCTGTTGTTCCCAGGTCCACCCTCAAGGGAACAAGTCCTCTGATCGGGAGATTGAGGCTTTTGAGGAGAGTGAAACCACCTCTTAATTGCTGTTGTTCCCAGGTTTACCATCCCAGCATCGAGTCCTCTGATCGGGAGACTGGATCTTTTGAGGATCCTGGAACCACCTCTTGATTGCTGTTGTTCCCAGGTTCACCATCCCAGCATCGAGTCCTCTGATCGGGAGACTGGATCTTTTGAGGATCCTGGAACCACCTCTTGATTGCTGTTGTTCCCAGGTTCACCATCCCAGCATCGAGTCCTCTGATCGGGAGATTAGATTTTTTGAGGATCCTGGAACCACCTCTTGATTGCTGTTGTTCCCAGGTTCACCATCCCAGCATCGAGTCCTCTGATCGGGAGATTATATTTTTTGAGGATCCTGGAACCACCTCTTGATTGCTGTTGTTCCCAGGTTCACCATCCCAGCATCGAATCCTCTGATCGGAGACTGGATTTTTGAGGATGCTGGAACCACCTCTTGATTGCTGTAGTTCCCAGGTTCACCATACCAGTAACAAGTCCTCTGATTGGGAGATTGAAGCTTTTGAGGAGCGTGAAACCATCCATTAGTTGCTCTTGTTCCCATGTTCACCCACCCGGCAACAAATCCTCTGATAGAGAGATTGGAGGTTTTGTGGACTGTGAAACGACCTCTTAATTTCTATGGCTTCCTTTTTTCCCTAGTGCCAAGACTACAAAAATTTATGCTTACTACTAGATTGCAAATTAGGTCTCAACGCTTCACTGTTGAACAAATTAGAAGTAATCGTTCTACTCCAACAGTACTTCCCACCCGTGGAACTCTCTTACGATTTTTTGCTTCCTTGATAACTTTTTTTTTTTTTTAATCATATCACCCCAAGTAAGGCGGTGACGCCACTGATGCGCATGGGGCTACATAAGAGTAAAATGATTGGAAAAGAGAAAGCCGGAAACCACACCCTAAACAGGAAACAAAGGATGAGCCTCTTCACCTGTTCAAAAGACGTGGGTAGAGTGTGAACAACCGGGCGATAGTTTAGTGTATCTACTCCAACTGAGAAAAAAAAGAGAGAAAAAAGAAAGTGAAAGAAGACTGGAGAATATAAAGAAAGAAAGCCGGGAACCACATCCTAAACAGGAAACAAGGGATGAGCCTCTTCACCTGTTCAAAAAACGTGGGTGGAGTGTGAACCGGGCGATAGTTTAGTCAACAATCTTCAAGAATTTAAATGCAACGTCAATCACCATGATCTGTCTTTTTGAACCCTGTTCCCCTTTATTTTTGTCCTTTCCTTAATCCTTAAGAAGATAATGGTTAACCCTATATTTGAACAGCTTAAGATTGTAGTGATCGGGAAAACACCCTCTTGGGAGTCGGTTCCACAGAGTACACGCTGCTTGAGCGGAATATTTCTCACTAATAAAATACGGAGGGAATGAGTGGGGTTCGCTACATTGTAAGTGGCGTGATGGGTTCTAGCCGTGAAGGTTAGAACTGGTGGAACCAGAGAATGTAGTTTGTGGCTTGCTACATCTCGTCTGCGATAAAGAGATTGCGCGGTGGAAAATAGTTTATCGCCCACAAGAACGAGGAGTCGTTTTCGGACTCAGTTGAAGATGAGAAGTGAGGACTGGACAGCTCCTATCCAAATATTTTGTCTTAAATCATTTCGTCTCAAGCAAGACAGTTTTACTGCCACTGGTGCGCATGGGGTTACATCGGAGGAAAGTGATGAGAAAGAGTGACTGGTTATCGTGGGTGTCAGGAAGTGGGTAAGAGAAGGGTAAGAATACTGGTGTGATGGGGGTAGAATAGACGGAGAAAAGAGTATAAAAGAAAGGATGTGAGTCAGTGAGATAGGAAATGGCTATTGAGCTTACATTTCAATTCTTAGAGATTGTAGCTGCCGGGGAAGCAAGTATACGGAAGGAAATTTCACCGGCGGGAAGTTCGAGAAAAGAAGCTACTACAGTAGAAGTTACAGTTACATTTTATTGGTTCCACTATAAAAGTTGCTAGTTGCTAATCTAGTAGCTCGAGTAAATTTATACATAGCGGGCACCAGTGAGCTTAGTTCATTGGAGCAGAAGCCGTGAAAGTATTTGTAGAAGAGACACAGGGAAGCCACATTACCAAGTCGGGATCGATCACATTACAGATTCTCCACCAGATTTTGTCAAGGACCCCGAGGTCGATAACAGGGGTACCCGACCAGATATGACAGCAGTATTCAATGACTGCACTACTTCATTTGAGACCTGATCTGGGGTTTGTAAAGTTAAAGGATAGTATCAGGAGTTGGTAATTTTTTATTTTGTTCCCCGAAGGCCTTTACCCCGTCAAATCTTTCCTAAACTTCCTTAATTACGTGCAAATGTATATGCTGAACTCAAATCGATAATTGTTTATTGAAGAAACCTAACTTTTTTCTGTTATCGACCAGAAAAAATCGGACTATATCTCACCCTTTACCACCATTCTCATATCTGATTCACCGCTGAATGACTTGAGGCGTAGGATACTTATTTCGGCCTGTTTACTTCCTTTGTGCAAATACTCCGCGATTTGTTTGGTTTCGGAACTCAACTTCCGCGTAGTAATTGCAAAAAGGAAGTAAATTGGTCAAATAATGGACAAACCACGCGTGAAGTCATTCTGCAGTGAATAACATTTTTTGAAGCGTGGTTATTGGGTGAGATAAACAGCGAAATTCGATGTGTTTCTGGTTGTAAACTTGAAAAAAGGTAGGTTTCGTCTATAAACAATTATCGATTTGAGTTCAGCATTTACATTTGCACGGAGATAAGGATGTTTTGGAAAGATTTGGAAGGGGTAAAGGCCTTCGGGGAACAAGTCAAAAATTTACCCAGGAGTTACGTATTTATTAAAGTGGTACAGAGAACCGATTATTTTTCCCGCATCTTTTGCGATGGATCTTGTGTACGAGTTCCACTTGAGGTTTGGTTGGAGTTTCAGGGTCAATAGTCATTAATGGCACGGGGTCGCTTATGGCAAGTGATCGCTCATGGCACGGGGAGGCTCATGGCACGCAGTCGCTCATGACACGCGGTCGCTCATGACACGGGGAGGCTCATGGCACGGGGAGGCTCATGGCACGGGGTTGCTTATGGCACGAGGAGGCTCATGCCACAGGGTCGCTGATGGCACGGAGAGGCTCATTGTACAGGGTCGCTGATGGCATCGGGCCGCTGATGGCACGGGTCGCTGATAACACGGGGTCTCCCTGAGGAAACATTGTTGGTAGATTTGTTTAGCATTTGGAAGCCACCCTTGTCTTTGGAGCTTTGATTCACGTTCCACCATTGCCTTAACTAATGAAATTAGAAGCTGTCAAATTCAAATTAAAAAGAGATGTTATTGCGAAATAACCACACGGTTTAACCCTGGAACACTAACAATCAATTAAAGTTAACCACTGCTAAAAATGATTATATAAAAATATAAAAAAAAAAATTAAACATAAATCTTTATTTGAAATATTTTACATGCAGGCACTTTAAAATTTGTGCTTTGATTTAACATTAATAGGAGCTGAAATTCATATTTAGGTAAGAAAATCAGGTAGTGAAAATTTAATTAAATTGTAATTAAAATGGCATTATTTGCACTGGGTGATGTGCGTTGTGGTACAGTGGATATCGGCTCGGAACGCGAAACCGGGGAGCCGAGTTCGAATTCCGGTTGAATCCATTTTATTCACTTACGCGCAAATACCCTTGGGAAAGGTATTAATCCGTCTATTCCTTCCAGTTATGGGTTAAATAGCAGGACAGATTGGGTTCTATAGCCTTGGTCGGCAAGCAGTCTACCGCAGAAAGCAATAGCAACCTACTGCGGGATAATCTTCTGCCCAGTCAGTCATGTCTCTTTCGAGACATGATCACCCAAGCGTGTATCACGTATGGCACTTAACTGACTGACTGGGTGACTGAAAAATAACTTCCTAGTTTATGATGTATGATGGTTTCTCTCGTCCTGTAAAAATTATAGCTAGTCGGAAGAGTCCATCATAAATAAAATAGGGAGTTACTTTTCAATCGCCGTCTATAATGGAAAATAGTGTTTGCGATCTCACTGTAGACGTCATGTTCGTGACGTCTAGGCCAAACTAAGTATAAAAATGATTTAATCAATCGTTCAATGTTTTTCGCATGCAATAAAGTCCTTAATATGTTACCTTTCGTGTAAAAAATTCCCTAATTAATTTTATAACATTAATAATTAATTAGCTAGTAAGATTAAATTAAATAATTTCTGCACGTAATCAATTTTGTTAATTTCATATTGTCACGTTACTTGTTGTACGCATTGTCTAACTATATAAATATATATGTCAGATTAAATAAATTGCAAACATTGTGTCTGCTTATTTTTTTAAAAAATCCGTTTATACTAACGGATAATCTTTCGTTTATTATAATTGAAAGATGTCAAAAGCGAGCTGTAACGTTGACAGATGTTATTATCATTCATTTTTCAAGGTACCCAAGTACTTTCGACCTCTTTCCGAGATCATCTTCAGTGGTGTGAGTTATGGTAACAAATATAACCGCAAAACTTGCCAAAAATTACTGTAATTTTTTCCTGCTTCAAATATAACGGTTGACAAATTGCTAAGCGTTCTTATCCAAAATGGAATTTTTTAATATGTTGTAATGTCATAGTCATGCACGTGTTAAAGCATGAAAAAACTGTTCTTTTTACAAACTTTTTAGAGCATTACTACAATATTCATAGCTGATTCTCTTAATTGACGGTTTAAGTGTTTTAATGAATATTACCTCGAGAATCTGTAGTTTGCTTTTGTTGTTTTCTTGGCGCAGGATAGATTTTCTTATATTGTGAGTGTAGACAGGAATGTAGATTGAAAGTATTTGGGTACCTTGAAAAATGAATGATAATAACATCTGTGAACGTTACAGCTCATTTCTGACAATTCTAATACGCGAAAAATTCTAATACGCGAAAGATTATCCGTGAGTATGAACGGATTTTATTAAAAATAAGCAGACACAAAGTTTGCAATTTATTTAATCTGACATGTCTAAAAGAAGATTTGCTGCCTAAATACACACATTTTAATATATATATATATTTTAAACATATTTATATTTACATGCCCATTCAGAGATTGCATCTCTGATACTAATCAAAAACCTAGTACATATATTGGTTTTACTACAACCACGCTCTCCCGTAGACTTACATGTCATCTTTCTAATCAGACTACTATTAAACAACATTTCTCTGAAAAACATAAACATGTAGGTAATATCAGACAGATTTTGGTCAACAATACGGTGATCCTTACTCATACACACAGTAAGAGGAACCTGCAGATATTGGAGGCCATGTACATCAAATCGAAACAACCAACACTCAATAAAATCAACTTTAAAACGGGAAATAACATATTACATTGCATTTGACTACATGGTTTTGTTGTCATTTCGCGCTATCCCGCGTTGTGACGTCATAAACCGCATCGCAAACTTAAGAACTGCGTTTATTATTTTTGGTAACTATTGCCGTTGCCAAGCGGAGTTTTATGTCAACACAAAATAAAATCGTCGGTGATGGTGGATGTTATAATATTTCAGTCGAAACAACCTCTCTGAAGATGGCTCATGTGAGCCGAAAGCTTAGAAGAAAATCAATAAATAATTATCCAAATGTTGGAGAATTTTTGTCTTTATTTTCACCTTAAATTAAAGCCAAAATATGATGTTTAGAACGGCTCATGATTAAACATAATATACATTCATTGTCTCTTATATTTAACAGTATATGTTTAGAAAATTACTTGCTGCCTCGATATACTATATATATATATATATATATATATATATATATAAGGATAAAAAGCAATCTTTTCTTACCCCTCGTGTTTCGTCCTCGGATGAACGTTATCAAGGTACATGTAAGGATTTTATTTTGCAATACTTATTATACACAGATGTAAAAATGCCATCCAGTCAGTTAAGCGCCATACGTGATACACGCTTGGGTGATTATGTCTCGAAAGAGACATGACTGACTGGGCAGAACGTTATCCCGCAGTATTTTGCCTTTGCTTTCTGCGGTAGACTGGTTGCCGACCAAGGCTATAGAACCCAATCTGTCCTGCTATTTAACCCATAACTGGAAGGAATAGACGGATTAATACCCTTCCCAAGAGTATTTGTGCGTAAGTGAATACAATGGATTCAACTGGAATATCGAACTCGGCTCCCCGATTTCTCGTTCCGAGCCGATATCCACTGGACCACAACGCACATTACTTTGTCAGAAATTTTACATTTAAGAAAGCTGATAAGTCTGCTTGAGACTGACTGAAAGTCAAGGTAAAAGATAGATACAATAAGCGACATAATTAATATCTAATAAACGAATGTGTGTTGTTTGGAGGACGCTAAGTGGCGTAATTTAAAATCTAATAAACGAGTGTGAGTATCTGAAGAGAGTGACAAGAAAAAAAAAACTATAAATAAACTGCAAGAAAACCGAATGTATGGTCATCAGCAAAAAGGGCAGCCCAAAATGCCAAATACAGGTGGGATATACTAAAATCAAGCACGTAAAATATTTAAATACCCGGAAAGTCTTCTAACAGAAGACGGAAAGTGCGACACAGATCCGAAGGCGAATTGGCATGGTCAAAAACTCATTCCAGTCGCTGAGTAGAATATTAAGAGATAGGAAAATTTCGCTAGAAACAAAGAAGAAAGTAATGGATTATTATGTGATGTCAGTTCTTCAATATGGCATTGAATACTGGACAATATCAACAATGATGAAGGAAAAACTTGAAGCAACTGAAATGTGGTTCTACAGAAGGATGCTGTGGATATCATGGATCGAGCATGTGAACAATGATGTGGTTTTTGAAAAGGATTGAAACGAAAAGGAAATTAATACTGAGTATCAGGAAGAGAGAGAGCTAAAGTTACTGGGACATGCAATGAGGAAGGAGGGCTTGGAGAATCTGATACTAACAGGCCAGATAGAGGGAAGGAGAGACAGAAGAAAACAGCGTGTAACATAGTTGACGGGCCTGAGCAGGTACATGGCTGAACGGGGGTTGCGTGGAATAACAGGAGAAAGTGTCCTAAGAGCTACCAGGGATAGGGAGACGTGGAAGGGTATGATCGCCTACGTCCTAAAAGGACAAGGCACATAGAAATAGAAGATTATGGAGAACGCTGAGTGATGTAATTTAAAGTCTGATAAACGAATGTGAATATGGAGGAAGCTAAGTGATGTAATTGAATGTCTAATAGACGAAAGTGAGTTTGGAGGATGCTAAGTGATGTAATTTAAAGTCGATAAACGAATGTGAATATGGAGGCAGCTAAGTGATGTAATTGAATGTCTAATAGACGAAAGTGAGTATGGAGGATGCTAAGTGATGTAATTTAAAGTGTAATAAACGAATGTGAATATGGAGGCAGCTAAGTGATGTAATTGAATGTCTAATAGACGAAAGTGAGTTTGGAGGATGCTAAGTGGTTTAATTTCATGTTTAATAAACGAAAGTGAGTAAATGTTGTTGATTTGTTTTGAATATAATTATATTCTATTTTAGTTTGCGAAATTAATTTACGCGTCATTATATAGTTTAAATAATGAAAGGTTTTGAATTTAACCATTTTCTTTTAATAATGTCTTTATAGTCATTTATATTGTCTTGAGAAAGTAGTATTTCTTTCAGGAAAGAAGATATTTGAAAAAAATCCGGGACACATATTTATATTTTGGTAAATTTCGATTGCAGCACTTACAAGAATTTAGTCATCGAAATAATTAACTTTATGTTTTAATAGGTGTGACATTCTTTAAACTGAATTTATATTTCTGTGCACACATTTGATGAATTGTTATGTATAATTGTAGGGATAAGAAATTAAGAATTAAAATCAATCCTCTTCTTCACTTTTACAAAAATTAACAATGACGTGTGAAATCCTGGTTTTTCCCAAATAGAAAAAGAATTGACCATGTGCTTAAAGAAAAAGTCTAAACCAGATTTCCCAAGAAGGTGTTAAATTGATTTTGTCCAATGGAAACGACTTGCAAGGCTTGAGGACTTTGCGATCAAGTGCGAAATGAAAAAAAAAAGGACTATATAAATGACCTCGGTGTCAGTCAAGACAGTCAGGGGATGGACGAAGCAAAGACGACAAGCTCAAATGTAACGGGAGAATCTTCAAGCTGACCCTGACATTCTTCTTTTTTCTCTTTCCTTCTCGTGTGCTGATTTCTTTTACTTCTTCTTCTCCATCCAAAGACATTCTTATCACACTTACGTACGTCCGCATATACTCTTTCAACAATTACTACTACGAACATGTTCTATAATTCTTGATACCCTTAACTTTCTAATTGAACATTAATTCCTACGAATTCTTGTTAATCTTTCCTTTTAATAAATTTATATTTTAAAATGAAAAATGTTTATTTTATTCTTACACTATTCCACACTATTGCACACATTCAGGGCCGTGCTTAGGGCCTCCGCAATTGCGCGGGGGCGTAAGGCCCCGGGAAGCTGCAAGGCTCCTTTTGGCTCCACAGATATATTGTAATGAAAAAAAGTAATTATTAGGATAACTTGAAAATTATTATCATATTTTTATGTTGAAATATATATATCAACCCGTCTTTCTCTCTCTCTATTATATATATATATATATATATATATATATATATATATATATATATATATATATATAAAATAGAGAGAGAAAGACGGAGATTTGATCTGTATATTTCAACATAAAAATATGATAATAATTTTCAAGTTATCCTAATAATTACTTTTTTTCAATCATATATATATATATATATTAGTCCATCCACATACAAGCCTGTTTCGCAGCTCATCAGTGTGGCTAGACGCATCCACTTGCTTCTGGCCGGGATCGAAATTCGACCGATTTGGTGTCAGTCGGAGTCGCTACTCCCTAAGCCATCGACACATGGAATCAGAGAAGTGAAATTTTAACGTGTTGTATATAAGCAGTGTATACACACGCCAGTCACCGAGAGAACTCGATTCATTTCTGAAGAGTCACGCATATAGCAGAAGTGGAAAATGTTTTCAAAATTTTCTTCTCTTTATATATATATATATAATATTTGAAAGAAGCCTTCCGGGCACCAAAGAGGCCGCAAAGCATTTGTCATTTTTTTAAAAATGAACTTGAGAGAGAAATTGATTATAGATATCTGTTTCAACATACAAGAACGTAACTGGTATATTCAAACTTTCAGGGTGTCATAAAAAGTTTAAGAAAATTTAGCGACAGCGTAGTTTATAAACAATCGATATGAATACTATTACCGCAAAAACTCGATCAAAACACAATTATCTCCTATTCTGCGTAAAAAATAAAAAAAAATAAGATAAAATAAAGACTTATAACATATTGGATCGAGCGACCGGTGACGACATTGGATGTAGACATCTTCAAAGGGACTGTGGTGATACCGACTGAACAAAAGCGATGAACTGGATGTTGGCTCTATGCCCACCAGAAAGCGAATGAATAAAAATCACCTCCGCGCAGGTGGATTCACGCAGATGTTCCGGTTGAAAAATAAAAATTAATCAAATGTCAAATTAACATTTCGCGAGCCTACGCGAATTTTATTTACCAGCCAATGGGAAGCCCAGAATCAAATTCAAGTATGAAAATTCCAAACGAGCTTCTGATCCAAAAGGCAGATATAAAAAGCGGAGACAAAGCATCATTAGACAGACAGACCGGAGGAGACGGATGAGCTGATTAGTTTCTCCCTTGACTTAAGTCGAGTGGCTACTATGCTGACCTCTTTCTTTCTCCCTGTCTCATAAGTACTTACTAACCCCTTCAAAGACATTCCTCAAAAGCACTTACTGACTTATTGACTTTAGAAGCGGCAACTTCAAAATGAACATCCCCTTACCTACAAGACGCTTCCGCATTCTTAAGCCTTTTATCTTTTTCAGTATTATATTATTTTCCATGAACATTCTTTTATCTCTTTCAGCTCATTATTATTTGTCATAAACTCTTTAACCTCCGTTGGACTTATATTCAAGTATTGCTTTAATTGTAAAAAACATCAATTGAAATGTGTATATATATAAATGTTATTTTATACTCAAATTGCCTTTCTTGATTTTATAATCATTTTATGAATTATAGTGGGTTATCTTCTCACAAGGCCAAATTCCGTTAACCTGCACGGTATACAATTACCCTTCACTATAACGGAATCCTACTACTACTAGAAAATAATAAATAAGATAAGAGATACCCCATATAGGACAATATTGTCTCACTCGGCTTTTTATTTCGTTCCTCCAACAGTGACCCCCTCCCATCGTTTATTCCTGCCAGTTAGTCTATGTAATTTGCTGGAATCTTTCAAAATGAAATGGAAGAAATTAAGACGAGTACGTCATAATTTCATCCATTTCCCTTCCGTTTTATTTTTTCACTTTTTATTTTAGATTTTCTTCTGTTTTTCTGATTTCTCAATATTTATTTGTATTATGGCTTTAAATATTCAGGCTGACTGGGATCTGCATGTGTAATTTTACTTAATTTTTCATTATTTACATTCGGCCCGCGACCCGCGACCTGCGACCCACGACCTGCGACCCGCGACCCGTCCTTATAAGACGATCCGTCTACACTACATTTTACATTTTTTTTCTAGTCGAGTCAACTTCTTTCAGACTAAAAAACTGAAAAACAAAATAAATTTGGCTTCAACATAATCGTAAGTGGATTTTTTTTTCTTAACTCTATTTTAAAGAAATTAAAAATGTGTTTTAAAAACTTTTTGGACAGTATATCAAAATTTTGTAGCAAAATAGTTTTGAAATTTAGGTTTAAATTGTTTAAAAATTCTTTGGAAAAACCTGTAGAAGACTGAGAGCCAAAACGCACTGAAATAGCTAGAAAAATAGCTAGAGAACACCAAAAAGTAGCTAAAAGTTGTGAAACCGTTAGCTTCAAAACCCCAATTCTGCGATTTCTTCTGCTTTTTCGTTATCACCGAATATCTGCGTTTCGAGAGTATGTTATTTTGCTTAAAGTACCATTTATTGTGGGTTCAGTAGGTTGAAGGTGGGGGGCGCAAGTTGAATTTTGTGGGTAGGGGCCGCAAAGCGCTTTCTGCAGGGGGCGATGTTCCTAAGCACGGCACTGCACACATTGCAACTTGCAGCCAAACTTCTGATGAAAATCTGATAATTATGATGATGATAATTCTGGATAAAACTTGTAAGCTATAGGAAGTTCGGTAAAGTATGGCATAAGGCCAAACCAATAAACATTACCCATCTCCCTACGTCTTCATAAACGTTTTGCGTTCATAGATACGTTTTTTTTTAATTTTGAAAACTTCTTCAATATATATGTTTCATTGAATGTGACAGACAAGAACATTAGCAACTTTTATTGTAACTAAGATACACAAAAATGAAAAACGCGTTGCGTCATTAAAAAAAACAAAAACATTTCTTCCACTGGCAATAACAAACTTGTAAAATTTACAATATCGGATATAAATTAAAAAACTGCTAACTCCATAATTACGAATAACAACTTTCCAGTAGAATTTAAACTAAAAACGACCAATCTATTATATCAGTTTAATTGCCCAGTGTGTCTTCTGTCATAAACCGATAATTACGTTGGGCTCCCAATAGCATTCTACTGAAGAATGACAAACCACTTAAGCGATATAAGTTCCATAAAAAATGACCTTGACACTCACAAACAACTGCCTACCACCATTAGAAAAATTCTAGTTGATCACGTATATTATATATATGTGTGCGTGTGATCAACCAGAATTAAAACAACATATATATATATATATATATTCGTCATCCACATACAAGCCTGTTTTGCTGTATCACAGCTCATCAGTGTGGTTAGACACATCCACTTGCTTCTAGCCGGGATAGGTTTAATTGAAAATGACAAAAACCGTATTATCATTAAGTTTCTTTATATAATTTTTCATGTGTTCGTATTTTTTTCTTTTCGAAACTCAAATTATATAAGAATTGTTCAAAGCTTTTGTACTTTAGAGCGCTTTCGGCTATACTTTTAGCCATTATCAAGAATTAATTTTGTTTTACTTGTAAATAAACGTGGAAAGTTTATGCATATAGAGTCCTGTGTTGGTTAAGTTCCAAAAACAGAAAGTTGATAAAACATACATAGCAACATCCACATACAAAAGAAGATTAAAATTAATGGAGGCATTACTAATAAAAAAGAGAAATCCTACACTTAATAACATCAATTATGAACATGGTAACAGTGTGCTTTTGTTATTTGTTATCTCATACTGTGATAATAAACGTTCTGCCAGGAATGATGAAATATTGTAAGAGCCAGTGTACAAATTTACTATAGGTGACCTTACGATCAAGGCATTCTCTTGATATTTTCCTCGTAGTGAATTGTTTTCTTTATTGATCAGTGTAGCATCTTTTTTATGACAAAATTGTGACCAGACTCGTAAACTAATACATTTGATATATTGTTTTGTAAAATGTCTCTTCCTTTTTTTAATTAGACTCCTTGAGGTTTCTCCTATGTAATTTTTATGAGAATTATTACAGGCGCCAGGTTTTGCCAGAGCTCATATTACAATTTTCGTTATTATTGTTTTCTCTAGCACTCTATGATACTGCTATGATATTTGTGGGTAATATGCTCAAAATCAGGGATAGTGCATATATAATGACACATATATTCAGTGTCCATTTTCATATATAAATGTATATTCATCCACCCAAATATATACACACACACACATATATATATTTGGAACCAGACTCTATTTCTTTCTTCCATCTTTCCTCCTTTCTTTCCTTCTTTCCTTCTTTCTCCTCTTTCCCCTTATATTTATTGTCATTTATTTGTTTGCTTGTAATTTTATGTTTATTATTATTATTTGTATTGTTATCACTCTCTTCATTTTAAGAAAACATTCATTCCGGCAGAAATTTTGTACCAGATGGAGGATATATTGTAAGATCTGATGATATGAGCTAATTAAACTCATTGAAATGAGCTATAGTTTATAACTGAAATGGCATGTTGAGTTTTCTTTTATAAATTCCCTCTCTCTCTCTCTCTCATATATATATATATATATATATATAAATATATATATATATATATATATATAATATAAAGTGTGTGTGTGTGTGTGTGTGTGTGTGTGTGCGAATTTTAAAATCTATATATATAAAATAGATATAATCTATATATATATATATAATAGATATATGTATATAAAATAGATATATAATTTTAATCTATCCCATGTTCATTAGATTAATTTTTTGTTATTGTTATTAGATATACAAAACAGTGATAATAGAAGTTCTGTCAGGAATGGTGAAATGTTGTAAGAGCCAGGGAGTAAATCATAATGAGTAAATCATTTGATTAATAAAATCATAGGGAGTAAATCATTAGATTAATTTTTTTGTTATTGTTATTAGATATACAAAACAGTGATAATAGAAGTTCTGTCAGGAATGGCGAAATGTTGTAAGAGCCAGGGAGTAAATCATAATGAGTAAATCATTTGATTAATAAAATCATAGGGAGTAAATCATTAGATTAATTTTTTTGTTATTGTTATTAGATATACAAAACAGTGATAATAGAAGTTCTGTCAGGAATGGCGAAATGTTGTAAGAGCCAGGGGGTAAATCATAATGAGTAAATCATTTGATTAATAAAATCATAGGGAGTAAATCATTAGATTAATTTTTTTGTTATTGTTATTAGATATACAAAACAATGATAATAGAAGTTCTGTCAGGAATGGCGAAATGTTGTAAGAGCCAGGGAGTAAATCATAATGAGTAAATCATTTGATTAATAAAATCATAGGGAGTAAATCATTAGATTAATTTTTTTGTTATTGTTATTAGATATACAAAACAGTGAGAATAGAAGTTCTGTCAGGAATGGCGAAATGTTGTAAGAGCCAGGGAGTAAATCATAATGAGTAAATCATTTGATTAATAAAATCATAGGGAGTAAATCATTAGATTAATTTTTTTGTTATTGTTATCAGATATACAAAACAGTGATAATAGAAGTTCTGTCAGGGAATGGCGAAATGTTGTAAGAAAGCCAGGGAGTAAATCATAATGAGTAAATCATTTGATTAATAAAAGCATAGGGAGTAAATCATTAGATTATTTTTTTTGTTATTGTTATTAGATATACAAAACAGTGATAATAGAAGTTCTGTCAGGAATGGCGAAATGTTGTAAGAGCCAGGGAGTAAATCATAATGAGTAAATCATTTGATTAATAAAATCATAGGGAGTAAATCATTAGATTAATTTTTTTGTTATTGTTATTAGATATACAAAACAGTGATAATAGAAGTTCTGTCAGGAATGGCGAAATGTTGTAAGAGCCAGGGAGTAAATCATAATGAGTAAATCATTTGATTAATAAAATCATAGGGAGTAAATCATTAGATTAATTTTTTTGTTATTGTTATTAGATATACAAAACAGTGATAATAGAAGTTCTGTCAGGAATGGTGAAATGTTGTAAGAGCCAGGGAGTAAATCATAATGAGTAAATCATTTGATTAATAAAATCATAGGGAGTAAATCATTAGATTAATTTTTTTGTTATTGTTATTAGATATACAAAACAGTGATAATAGAAGTTCTGTCAGGAATGGCGAAATGTTGTAAGAGCCAGGGAGTAAATCATAATGAGTAAATCATTTGATTAATAAAATCATAGGGAGTAAATCATTAGATTAATTTTTTTGTTATTGTTATTAGATATACAAAACAGTGATACTAAAAGTTCTGTCAGGAATGGCGAAATGTTGTAAGAGCCAGGGAGTAAATCATAATGAGTAAATCATTTGATTAATAAAATCATAGGGAGTAAATCATTAGATTAATTTTTTTTGTTATTGTTATTAGATATACAAAACAGTGATAATAGAAGTTCTGTCAGGAATGGCGAAATGTTGTAAGAGCCAGGGGGTAAATCATAATGAGTAAATCATTTGATTAATAAAATCATAGGGAGTAAATCATTAGATTAATTTTTTTATTATTGTTATTAGATATACAAAACAGTGATAATAGAAGTTCTGACAGGAATGGCGAAATGTTGTAAGAGCCAGGGAGTAAATCATAATGAGTAAATCATTTGATTAATAAAATCATAGGGAGTAAATCATTAGATTAATTTTTTTGTTATTGTTATTAGATATACAAAACAGTGATACTAGAAGTTCTGTCAGGAATGGTGAAATGTTGTAAGAGCCAGGGAGTAAATTTTACTGTAGATGACCTTGTCTAAAGAGGCCTTGATCACCATGTTATCTACAATAAAATTTTGACATAAGATTTATGAATATAAATATGGATATAATTGTGTCATAATTAAGTAATAAGCAAAAAATCCTGTCAGTTATTATTTTTTTAATTGTCAAAATTCATTGATCTAGATATTTAAGTCTGGGACACCCTGTATATGTAATGGCCGCAGCCTCGTTATCGTGTATGACAATCGTAAGCTATCATTGCAAGACTAACTAATGACATACCAAGCAATGCCTGTGCATGGGATTGTTAAGGTGGAGAAAGACGTTGCACTAAGCAAAAACATCATGAAGCCAAAAAAGAAGAGTAAATCAGTATCACTTGATGTTGCCGAGCCGCTTATGAATCGTCAGGTTTTAACTGCTTCTAGTCGGATACCTTAACGAAGGTTAAAAGTTCCAACACTCACAGTGAGTTTACGACGCGTCTGGACACAGAGATAGATGTGAAGAGAACGAGATAGATAAATAGATAGAAAGATCTTCACACACACACACACACACACACACACACACACACACACACACATATAGACAGAAATCTAAGCAAGAGCCAACAACCTACCACGATTTCGCCCTACGGCTCGTCAGGGAAATTGTGGGTTGTACAAGACGATTTAAATTATAGCTCAATTAATACTAGTTT
>JBBBDQ010000794.1:1760000-1795000 GCA_037127315.1 Ascarosepion bandense | reverse complement strand
GGCGAGGAAAGTCAGCCAAATAGGTGGCGAACTGAGCAGAGCTCAGACCGGGCTCCCTGGTGAAAAGTTCCTGAAAGTAATTACGAAAAGCCTCACATATGCCCGCGTTTGTAGTCACGGTCCGATTATCCGGCAATGTGACGCACGCGATATGTCGTTGGGAAGCTTTCCTGACTTCCTCCAACCGCAGTTCAGCGGCCATATTCGTCGCCTCGCAAGACATTCTTTTTAACCTAGCCCTAACTACCTGAGCTTGGTCTTTCCTGATAAGCAGGGAGGCCAGCTCGGCCTTAGCTATGGCTACGTCCCCACTAACACGGGATTTAACAGCCCGATCAACTTTTTCTTCCACTGTCTTTTGCTCTGCTAAACTAGCTAGATTGAGCCGACGACTATAGTCAGCAGCAAAAGACCTAATTTTTGATTTAAGTTTATCCCACCACCTGTTCCCAATGACAGCCCCCGTCAATTCCCGCTGAATCATTAGTTTCAGCTGGTGCTGGAAATCTTTGTCATCAAACAATGATGCGTTCAATTTCCAGTAACCAGCCAACCTAGGCTTAGGCTTATCTAAGTTTACCCGGACCCGGACGAGCCTATGATCCGAATAAACTATCGAATGAAAACTTGGACATTCTAAGAGCCCTACTTCGACTCTCTTAACTAAAACTCGGTCGAGGTAACTGGAACGTACCACAGAAACCGAGCCGCCACTATTTGTCCAAGTCCACACTATTTCCCGCGGATGCTCGTTACGATACTTATCGACAAGATCGAACTTGTCGATAAAGTCCCGAAACGGCCTCACGTCAGGATTGTTAGTACCCGTATTTGAACCTATACGATCTAATTTGGGGTCAAGGACGGCGTTCCAATCCCCCACTAACACTACCGAACGAGATGTCATCAAAAACGGCTCGCTCTGCCGAAACAAAGCAGGCCGCTCAGCATGGACATTGGGCGCATAAACCCCAATGAAACGTAAGGACCTACTTTTTATGGTAACATCCAGGACGCAAAGCCTGCCCGCCGGATCTGCGAAAACAAGGGCACACGTCGCATCCAAAGACTTGCTTACCAGCCAGGAAACACCTCTCGAACGTCCATCAAAACATGCTGAAAAAAGATGGAAATCTTTAGACAGAATCCTCTCATGATCGTGAGCAAAAAACCGGGTTTCCTGCAAACAGCAGACATTCACCCCGAGACTCTGAAGATCACGAACGAGTCTCGCTCTGCGAGACTCTGATCTCAGGCCCCGGGCATTCAAACTAGCTAACCAGAGAGCCATGATTGAACCGATTAAGGTTGCGCCTCCACATTGAACATAGCCGGGGCGAGAACACCGACGGCCTGTCCCATTGAGCCATGGCCTATCTCAGTCTTGATAGTGCCATCAAGAGACAGGCCACCAATGTCCCAAGGAAACGTTAGTTTCACTGCTCTATATAGGGAGGGGTGAACAAAAATTGGGAGCCTCCCTGAACAAAATTGTGACAGTTTGTCAGACAAATCATCCCTTATATAGGATAATGGCGGATCGGCAGGAAAACTTTCGTTGGCTTCCGCCAACATTTCCCACTATTTTTGGAAACCTTGACCAGCTCTTACAACAGTGAGGATCCGTTTAGCCTTTGGAAAATTTCTAGGATCCTCCACATCTTTGTCGTATACTTTTTTGAAATTAAGGAGAGTCTTAAAATGTTTTGTTTTATTGGAGAGCACAATTGCTCGATCTGCTTGCTCTGTGGAAACTTTGCAGATGTTAATCCCCTTGTTAAATAATGCCTTAGGTTTTTTTTTGGCCTTTAAGTCCTCTAAGGAAGGGCTTCTTTGTCTTTTCTCCAGTTTCTTTGGTGTTTGTTTTGGAGTATGCGATGGAGTGGGATCGGGACTGGAGATGGGACTGGAAACAGGGGTGTAATTAGGAGTGGACTTGTTTTAACGGCTCGTCAGGGCAAAGGCAGACCAAGGACTAATCAAATAAATAGACACCTATCAAAGACTAACCCATCTGGGAAAGGGGGTGTTCGAAGAGAGAAAAAAAAAAATTTTTTTTTTCTCTCTTCGAACACCCCCTTCCCCAGATGGGTTAGTCTTTGATAGGTGTCTATTTATTTGATTAGTCCTTGGTCTGCCTTTGCCCTGACGAGCCGTTGTGCGAAACCGCGGTAGGTCTTGGCGATCTTGCGATTTTTTCTCGTGTGTTTTTGCTCTACGTCACTGCCTCTTGGTTAATCCTTTTTGGTTAGTTTTGTATCGAGCACTTTTCTTTCTTTGTGGTTCGTTCTGTTTGAGGGTTTTTTTTCTTTGCTGTGAAGTACTGTATGTATTGTCGGTGCTCCGCAGTTTTCTTTTTTTTTTCCCTCATTGTCCAAAGCTTTATAGAGGCGGACAATAACGGAATTAGATTCTGCCGGTTATTCGTGGTCCTAAAAAATTACTTGTGTAAGATTTTAAGATTTGGATACGTACAGAGTCGATTTTATTATTATTTTATTATTATATATATATATATATATATATATATATATATATATATATATATAGGGAATTGAATGGTGGACATCGCCTAAAACTTTCTTAGGATCCGTTTGATGAGGGTGGTAAGCGTTTAGATGAAAAGAGAGAGAGAGAGAGAGAGAGAGAGAGAGAGAGAGAGAGAGAGAGAGTCCGAAATGAAATCGAAGCCGCCCAAATCATACATCACGAAACTGGAGTGGCTAGCGATCAAATTCCTACAGAGGAATGACATCATCATCATAGTAAGAACTAACAAGGCAATGCAGCTGTAGTGATGGACAAAAGTTTTATTCATAGAAACTGGAAGTCCTCATTAGAAATGTTAGCTATAGTAACGAAAAGTAAGACCCAACGTTGAAAACGGAAAAACTGGCCCAGATCCTAATTCAGATCAAGAACCACATACTAGCTAAAACGTACAGGCAGTTGTCTCAAAGTTACAGCAAGCGCTACTTCACATATATGATCTCTACAAAGACGGTATTCCTCTCTGGCAAATTGTCAGCTACCACGGCTCCGTGTGCCACCCTTTGAATCTTTGTATAATTGACCCATTAATAGGAAATATATATATGCTCACGTCGTGGAATTAATCAAAGTTGCTTCCAAGTAATCCAACCAGATGGTTAGATTGGTCGTTGTTCACCAAGGTAACCACAGTGGAAACACTATCGGTAGCCATGGGTTGACTGGCCTCGGACTCAACACTAGATTAACACACCAGAATACCACTAGATAACCTGATAGAGATCCTGACTTTCTGTACACAAACAATACAATTCAGTATAGGATCAGACATATATCGGCAGGATGAAGGCTTAGAAATGGACTCGCCATTAGCACCAGCAATGGTTAACATATACATGGAATACTTCGAAGAGATAGCTTTAGAATTCACATCTAGGTACCTCCACTCAATTTTCGATACCTCAATTTAAATTGAATTTTTAAAAGTAAAAAAGTTTTCTTGAAGTTATAATTTTAGTTTAATTGAAAGCCAAGAGATTAAATTTACTAATTACAGTAAGTAAAATACCCTGGTGTATTTCAAACTGAAATTATATTCATCGGAATCAAATTTTCAGGTTAAATTTTTTTTTAAATTTCAAACTTTTCATCATTTTTCATCGATTGTAAACAGTAGCCAATTCTCGGTTTTAAAAAATCTTATAAAAATAAAATACATCTCGCTGACACAATTAACGAATTTAAACATACCTGAAGTTCCCTTGAAAAAAGAATTGCTTGCTTACTGCATGAAATTTTTCAAAAGAACGTTCCTCAATTACGGTAGCCCTGTTATCACAACTGTCAACACCTTATCAGATGTGACAACTGATGATTTACAGTAGCGGGCCAAAAGTTTTTAATACAACCTTATAGTAAATCGATCCTGTGCAATTAACTTTTTTGCTTGCGCATATTCAACAACTGAATCCTTTGCGAAATTTTTGAATAAAGCCATTCTTGGAGTTTCCGAGGAAGATGCCATCGTAACAACTGAAGAAAACTTGAAAAAGACAAAAACAAGAGCAACAATTCGTCCCAAAAAAAACAAACAAAAAACAACAACAAAAAAACAAAACAAAGCGACCCCAACACGAGTGGTTCCGAAATGGAGGATCGATTTAATATAAATTTGTATGAGAAACTGAGCCCCCTCCCCTAAAATTGTTTAAATATTGAAATTTTCCCAATTTTTTTTTGATAATTGGAAACTTTATGTAATAATCGATAAGACTGCTTTGAAAATAAATGAAAAACAACAAATTTAAAGGTGGTGGTAGTCTCCTTCAGGTACGCCCAGATTTTTTTTTCGTGTAAGGGAGAACACTTTTGAATCACGTGACCTTTTAATGATAAAGATCGCGTACGGCCACCCGTACAAAAAAACAAAAAACAAAAAACGGTCAATCAACATGCAGAAAATTAAAATGTTTTAATTATTTAACAAAAAAGAGCACCCTTGTTTAAAGCAACTGTTTAAATTTTTCGATTCGTAAATATATTCGCCACACATTAATTTAAAAAATTCTGAGAGACCTTTGAGAAGTAAATTTTAAAAGATTTTTGAAACTTTGAGAAATTACTTGAAAAATAATAAAAGTGAAAACAATTCTTGTAAAAATTTATTATCAATGGAATTTTTTTAATTTAGACTATGATATCATTTTATTTTATGTTTATAAAAGCAATTAAAAGTTTATTCAAATAAAAAATGGCATAGTTTTATTGCATTTTTGTTTTCGCAATTCGGAGCAGATTTTCTATTAAGGGGAAATTTTTTGAAGAAAAATGACAATTGATTAGCTTTTCTTAATGACTACTGAATTTAATTAAAATTATCTATAGTTGAGATCTAGTCGCATTGTCCGACATTTCTGGACATTAATTGGTGGGGTGGGGTGGATGTAAAAAAATGTTTTTACCAATATTTTCTAAAATTAATTATTTCGAAACTGATTTCAGTCAATTATGAATAAGTCCTGAGACTTTCATCAAAATCCGATCATTATTTTATTTTTGCAAGAATTTCCAAATTAATGTGTCTTTCACAGTCAAAAAATGCCTTTGCGTAATATTACGTTTTGACGTAATAAAATCTAAAGAAAAAAAGATATCCTACCACTAAATGAACCTGTTAGAAACAATTAAATTTTTTTTTAAATAATTAAAAATAGTTTGATCTATCCTCTTAATGATAGCATAAACATTTTGCCGAGAAAATTTTGTTTTTATTTCGTTTGAGGCCTTTTTTCTTCAGACTATGCTGTTTTTCAGCGAGTTTTTGGAGGTACCCAACTAAAGCCAATTCTATGGCTGAGACACGTAGATGACACCTTTATACTCTGGCCACACCAGGAAGTGGTTCAGCTTCTACTGAACCATCTGAACTCATCTGTACAGTTTATAATGGAGAAAGAAAAGATCTAAAACTAGCATTTCTGGATGTACTAATATCTTGAACGGAGAATTGGGTTTAAGACATCCGTTTATCGGAAGCTGATATTCACCGGACAATTAAGCAACTTCCACCGACTATAGAGTATAAAGAAAGGGGTTGCTTGATGCTTACAACATCAAGAAAAGGTCATAAGTTGCGACCCAGAGATATATGAACAAGAAATACTCAGTATAGGCATTGACATAAAACGTTAAAACTACCGGGGTTACATGACATGAACTCCAACAAACTGGGATAGAAGAGGATAACAACACTCAGAAGATATTCTCAGTCTGCTTACCCTATGTGAAGGGGGTTGTCGGAAAAAATAGAAACGATCTGTGGTCCATATAACGCCAGGATGACCTTCAAACGGGGGTAAATTTTCGTTGTAAGTCCCGACGCTTTTCCCCTTCAAATTTATCCAAAATAGCATTATCTCTGTGCAAATGTATATGCTGAACTCAAATCAACTGTTAGTTATTGAAGTAACTTAAGTAACTTTTTTTTATCTAAATGTCCATAAAAAACGAACCATATCTTGCACTTTTTCTCTCCCGTAACTCTCACAAAGTCATGTAATTAACTGCAGAATGACGTACTGCGTATGTGAACGATCTTTGGTCGATTTTTCTTCATTTACTGATAACTCCAGCGATGTATTTCCGGTAATGAAAGTAATGCGCTATTGTATTTCTACGCTTATTACTCTCATAACAGGAAGTACATCGCCGGAAGTTTCAGTAAAGGAAGAAAATCGACCAAAATTCAAAAGAAAATTGCTGCCTACGTAGAACGCCATTCTGCAGTTAATTACATGACTTAGTGAGAGTTACGGGAGAGAAAAAGTGCGAGATATAGTTCGTTATTTTATGGACTTTCAAAGCAACAAAGTTAAGTTTCTTCAATAACTAATTGTTGATTTGAGTTCAGCATATACATTTGCACAGAAATCATGCTATTTTGGATAAATTTGAAGGGGGGAAAAGCCGTCGGCACCTAAAACGAACATTTACCCAAACGGGTTTCAACACTTTGCAGATACCGAGTAAGACCCCCCCCCCCCCCACGGAGAAGAACAGGACTAAGGACTGCATGTACGACATCCCAAGTAGCTTGGTAAGAAGTATAAAAGATAATCTGGTCACCCCTTAAGATAAGACTGCAAGAACACCGTAAAATCTTAAGAAGAGTGGAAATATAAAAATCAGTCCTAGCTGATCACATATGGGTGGAAAGGAACATCACCTCACCCTGTGAGATGTAGACGAAATAATAGATAAAGAACACCACTGGAAAATACGAAAACTTGAGAAATCAACGGATATACTAGACCACAAAAATCTCATAAATCGGCCAATCATAGAAATAAATACAATACCAGTAATACGAAGAGTTAGAGAAAAACAATTACAAAAAACAAAATTGTAATATAAGCTCTGATAAAAAAAGGTTAATGAGACATTAAGTTTATAAGGCCCCAAAATCTATATACTGATCTCCGCATGGACACGTAGACTCGACCTCATGAGTTGTGAAGTCAATAATACGCTACCGCAGAGGCGAACAAAATTTGAACAGTTAAATTAAAGGGAAATAACTGATAATGAGTCATCTGGAAGGGGCACGACTCGTGAAAATTGAACAGTCTACCCCGGTAAACGAAAATAAAGGTTTCAGTTCGAAATTCCAATGGCATGAAAAGGTCGGAGCGTAAAATGGCAATGAATATGGTAACAAAAATGAAAACAACTTTCCAAACAATATAAATAGTGTAAATAACGAAAATACCTCATCTCAGAAATATAGTCAAAGTTAGATATGAACAAATTGACTGATACGCTAGAATATACAAACATAAAGGAAACATTACAGAGAGATATGAACACACTGAGAAATATATATATATATATATATATATATATATATATATATATATATCAACATGCAGTGTGGGTATAGAAGAATCCAAAGGAGTATCCTGTACATACAGTGGTAGGATAACTCTCTAAGAGAGCTCTAAACATATATGCATATAAATAAATATAGAGCAAATATAAGAAAAATAAAGGCAGACAAGTTATTTCATGGGGAATCGTAAGAATGGCCTATTTCAGGCGAACCATCACCAGCTTCGGTCTTTATTTGTTAAATAAATATATAAGAAAAATAAAGGCAGACACGTTATTTCATGGTGATTCGGAAGTTTGGGCCTATTTCAGGCGAACCATCATCAGCTTCCGTCTTTATTTAACAAATAAAGACCGAAGCTGGTGATGGTTCGCCTGAAATAGGCCATTCTTACGATTCCCCATGAAATAACTTGTCTGCCTTTATTTTTCTTATATTTGATCTATATTTATTTATATGCATATATGTTTAGAGCTCTCTTAGAGAGTTATCCTACCACTGTATGTACAGGATACTCCTTTGGATTCTTCTATACCCACACTGCATGTTGATATATATATATATATATATATATTTTAATCATATCACCCTAAGCAAGGCGGTAACGCCACTGATATGCAGGGGGCTACATAGGTGAGAAAAGAATGGAAAAGAGAAAACCGGAAACCGCATCCTAAACAGGAAACGTGGGTGGAGTGTGAACCGGGCGATAGTTTAGTCTATTTACTCCAATTGAAAAAAAAAAAAAAAGTGAGAAGAGAAAACCGGAAACCGCATCCTAAACAGGAAGCAAGGGATGAGCCTCTTCACCTGTTCAATAGACGTGGGTGGAGTGTGAACCGTTCGATAGTTTAGTCTATCTACTCCAATTGAAAAAAAAGTGAGTAGAGAAAACTGGAAACCGCATCCTAAACAGGAAACAAGGGATGAACCTCTTCATCTGTTCAATAGACGTGAGTGGAGTGTGAACCGGGCGATAGTTTAGTCTATCTACTCTAATTGAAAAAAAAAAAAAAAGAAAGAGTGAGAAGTTGAAACTGAGGATTTTTTTTCCTTCAAGTTTCAACTTAGTTAAAGTCGAAAAAAGCCTTCGAAGCTAAACTAATTTACAGAACCTTCTCTAGCAAGTTTAAAAAGACGAAATAAATAACTCTTTGGTTGTCCATCTGAAAGAGGCAAAATACAGTTTCTTATTTAACAATGGCGAAAAGAAAATTAACATTAACGTAGAACACTTAGTATATTATCCAGGTAAATTCCGATAGAGACGAACTCAAAAGAACTCAATGTTAAATTGATTTATTTAATTTAACAAACAGAGTAATATAATTTAGAAAAAAAAAAATAGATATATTACAATTTCATGGTAATACATATTTCGCCGCCAAATGATGACCTTGCGGCTCGTCAGACCCAAATGATACAACAGTTAATCTTCAAAATATCTTCCAAAAATATTATTATACACAGACGATCACATGTTCATATTTAGAATAGTAAGGGTAATTACACACACACACACACACACACACACACACACACACACACACACACACACACACACATATATATATATGTAGACATATGGGGACATATTGAAATAAGTGTGGACACTGAAGATAGATAAATACATAGATAGATATATACAGAGATAGATAGATATGAGCCGACTGATATAAATAGATAAATCTGGACGGACCGCAGTAGATAGATGTGAACAGACTGAGTTAGATACATAGATAGATGTGCACGTATATGGACCTAGATAGAGAGAAGCATACTGAGGTAGGAAGAAAAATGAGAGAGATCGAGAGATAAATATTAAGAATAAGATAAAATCTGATATATATATATATATATATATATATATAGTCATCCGCAGACAGATCTATTTCGCTGTATCACAGCTCATCAGTACGGTTAGACTCCGACT
Source organism: Ascarosepion bandense (assembly GCA_037127315.1). Classification (NCBI taxonomy): domain Eukaryota; kingdom Metazoa; phylum Mollusca; class Cephalopoda; order Sepiida; family Sepiidae; genus Ascarosepion; species Ascarosepion bandense. Next base: position 1,785,689 of record JBBBDQ010000794.1, on the reverse strand, counting down.
GCTTTTAACCTAGGATTGAAACCCGACCGAATTGGCGTCAGTCGGCGATTCTACCTCTGGGCTATGGGCGCTCGGTAGAAGAAGGCAGACTTTTTAGCGTGTATATTATTATTATACACGCCCAATAGCCAGAGTGCTCTAATTCATTACTGAATGAGCGATGCGTACATGCCAGAGTAGTTACTTATGAGCAGACTAAGTTTTATTGAGAGACGTGTGAAGAGATAGATATACATAGACTTAGATATACATAGACTTAACAGACAGATAGATAAACAATGTAGTCAAATGCAATGTAATATGTTATTTCCGGATTCCGGATGTAGTGTACCAATTTACATGCCCATTCAGAGATTGCTTCTCTGATACTAATAAAAAGCTAGCACATATATTGGTTTTACTACAACCACGCTCTCCGGTAGACTTACATGTCATCTTTCTGATCAGACTACTCTTAAACAGCATTTCTCTGAAAAACATAAACATGTAGGTAATATCAGACAGATTTTGGTCAACAATACGGTGATCCTTACTCATACCCACAGTAAGAGGAACCTGCAGATATTGGAGGTCATGTACATCAAATCTAAACAACCAACACTCAATAAAATCAACTTCAAATCCGGAAATAACATATTACATTGCATTTGACTACATAGTTTTGTTGTCATTTCGCGCTATCCCGCGGTGTGACGTCATAAAACCGCATCGCAAATTTAAGAGCTGCGTTTATTATTTTTGGTAACTATTGCCGTTGCCAAGCGGAGTTTTATGTCAACACAAAATAAAATCGTCGGTGATGGTGGATGTTATAATATTTCAGTCTAAACAACCTCTGTGAAAATGGCTTACGTGAGCCGAAAGCTTAGAAGAAAATCAATAAATAATTATCCAAATGTTGGAGAATTTTTGTCTTTATTTTCAACTGAAATTAAAGTCAAAATATGACGTTTAGAACGGCTCATGATTAAACATAATAGACATTCATTGTCTCTTATATTTAACAGCATATATTTAATATATATATATATATATATAGAGATAGATAGATAGATAGATAGATAGATATGAATTGACTAAGATAAATATGGACGGACTGAGATAGATAGATAGATAGATAGATAGATAGATAGATAGATAGATAGATAGATAGATAGATATGAACAGACTGCGATAGGTAAAGATATGAACAGACTGCGATAGGTAAAGATATGAACAGACTTAAACAGATAGATAGATAGATAGATAGATAGATAGATAGATAGATAGATAGATATAGAATGAGAAAGACCGATACGCATCAACAGAATTTAAGTTGTTGATCTCGTCATTTCGACAGCGTGTTAATAACATTATTTCAAAGTCGAGATCACAGCACGCACCTGTTGTATGCATAACGCACACACAAACTGTGATGTAGAAGATAACTAATGGGAGACGGCAGGCAGGGGCCTCTACCGTTTCCCTAACTCATATTCAGTTGGCTCTCATCCTCCGTCGCGACTTACCAACATACTTCTTTTCATTTTTAATTATTTTGTTTCTCAGTTGTTTTTCTTTTTCACATTATTGCCATCGTCATCATAAAAATTAACAGTTTCACTGCTGACTAACGTTTTTTTTTATTCAACTGGTTCTACACATTGAGAAATTAACCCTTTCTTTAGAAAACGTCTCGAATTTTTTTTTATTACAGCAAATTTCGGAAAGTCAGTGAAAATAAAGTTTGCCTTCTTCAGTTTAATTTCTGAAATCCTGGTCTTCATTAACGATCTCCCCGATGTAATAAAATCCCAAGTAGGCATATACGCTGACGACACTACTGTTTACTCTCGCCTCGACCAAGAGACTGACAAGACAAACCTCGTTGCCGCGCTTAAGAAGGACCTGTAATCCGTGGTGGACTGGGGTAAGAAATGGCTAGTAATTTTTAATGCCACCAAAACGAAGCTACTATTTATTAACCATTGCAGGCCATTGCTCCTACCCACCATTAGCATAGATTAGGCTAGTCTCCCTGAGAGAAAAACACTGCGCCTCCTCGGGTTAACTCTCACAACAGACCTCCAGGGTAACGACTATATCGGATCCATAGCCAAATCCGCTGCTAAGAAGCTCGGTTCTCTGTGTAGGGCCAGGAAGTTTTTTCCCGTTTGAAACCATCCTGCACATTTATAAATCTACCATCTGCCCTTGCATTGAATACTGTTGCCACATATGGTCGGGCACCCCTGCTAAAACCCAACGGAGAATCTGTAATGTGATCTATCACGAACTGGGCGCCAAGATACAATCACTTTATCACCGGCGCAATGTGGCTTCTCTGTGTCTCTTCTACAAGTACTTTCACGGCTTCTTCTCTGACGAACTTAACTCTCTGGTTTCCCCTATGCATTAATTTGCTCGAGTCACAAGATTAGCAACCAGGTCCCACCCTTTTACTGTGAAAGCAATAAAATGTAAACTCAAATTTTACTTCATCAGCTTTTTTTCTCGCACTTCTCGCCTTCCGTTTACTTGCTTCCCCGACAGCTACAATCTCCAAGAATTTAAGTGTAAAGTCAATAGTCATGTCCTATCTTGCTAACTTGCATCCTCTCTCTCTCATTCTCCTTTCTCCGACCACTCCACTTTCAGTATCTTAACCCTTCTCTTACACACTTCCTGACACACCCTGTAATCTGTCACCCTTTTTCATAACTTTCCTCCTATGTAACCCTCTGCACACCAGTGGCAGTAGTCTGCCTTGCTTGGGGTGATATGATTATTAAAAAAAAATTGTCATCGTGAGACGCACGTGTACATGAGTATTGGCTACTTTTCAGCATAAAAAAAGCGGCATTAATCCGGAACCAGCATTCATGACGAAATTTAAAGTTTCAGGAATAGACTACTTCTGGCTGTATTGCATTGCCCTCATTCCTGGCCACTTTGAAAACCACACTTCAAGAATTTTCGACGCGTTTCTACTGCAAAAAACATTGACTAATCACGATAGGTTCGCCTATCGTCCCGTCAACCCTTCTTCCCGGCCTATGGAACAAAAGCAGAGGGTTGTCTCTTGTTACCAGTTTGAGATTGGTCTTCCAGCTACTTGCTTATAGCATGAAATTTAGAATAAAAGTATTTCTTAATAATGGAGGTCATATTTTTCTGACGCGTTAAGTGATGCCAGACTGATGTGTTGACAATCTAAGTTTGCTCCACCAGAATTGACGTAATTGTCCAATTTCTTGCTTGTAAAGAGAAGAGAAAGGGAAACACATGATCTTTTAAAGTCACACGCAAAATACCATACTTAAGAAAAACAACCTTTCTAAACACACACACACACACACACACACACACACGCTTTGCCCGAATATTTGTATTAAGGTTTTAAAGTTTTGAATAATAAATTTAGTCTTAATAAGCTAACTGCTGATGTGCGTTGTGGTGCATTGGATATCGGCTCGGAACGAGAAATCGGGGACCCGAGTTCGAATTCCAGCTGAATTCATTGCATTCACTTACGCGCAAATACCCTTGGGAAAGGTATTAATCCGTCTATTCCTTCCAGTTATGGGTTAAATAACAGGACAGATTGGTCGGCAACCAGTCTACCACAGAAAGCAATGGCAACCTACTACGAGATAATCTTCTGCCCAGTCAGTCATGTCTCTGTCGAGACATAATCGCCCAAGCGTGTATCACGTATGACACTTAACTGACTGAAGATAACTGCAACAATGCTTTGAAGAATCGAATTTTTTAATAAATAATTATAATAAAAAATAAAACAATTCTTGCAAAAATTCATCATTCATCGAAATTTTTTCTTTTGTTTGTTTGTTTTTGAGGCTTAACGACCTATCAATCCTTATAGGATCATTTTAAGGTCATAATCAATGATTTTGGGTAAGGTTATTTTATTTTTACAACATTTTTCTTTTCACGATTCATTGGGATTTGTTTTTAAGAGCAGGCTCCCCATGTCCTCCCCTTGTTATTTAACCCATAACTAGAGGGAATGGAAGGATTAATACCTTTCCCAAGGGTACCAGCGATTAAGTGAATGCAGGGTATTCACCTGGAATTCGAACTCGGCTCACCTATTTCTCTTACCGAGCCGATATCCACTGCACCACAACGCACATCCGTCACAAAACGCTTACAGCACCTGGTATATATATATATATATTAAAAGCAATTAAAAACTTATCTAATTAAATAATGTCATAGTTTTATGGTAGTTATTATCTTACTATTCGAAGCAGATTTTCGGGAAAAAAAGACTAACTGTTTGAAAGAAGAAATAGATGATTTACATTCCCCAAGGAATCCTGCATTTAACTAATAAAACACATTTTCGCAACAGTATTTATTTTATTGATATTTCGTGAAATGACGTGGCCATGTAAACGAAGGTTCTTTATCAAGATTTTCTAGAAATAATAGTTTGAAAAATAATTTGTCTATACTTCTGGGATGAGATAGTATTTACAATATTTACATTATTCGGACTATTGTCCTCATCTTTGTTGGCATGTTTACCACGTTTCGGCTTTTGTACGCTCCTGTCTTCTTCAGGTGCTAGTAATTTCATGGCTATCAGAAGTGGCTTTGCATAAAGGAATGAGAATTATATATCCCAGTGGTCGTAATAAAGGGTTCGGTTCAAATTTCCTAGCACCTGAGAAGGCCGGAACGTACTACGGCCGAATCATCGTAAACATGGCAACAAAGATAAAGACAATAGTCTGAATAATGTAAATAGTTGAAAAATAATTTCATTCATTTGTGAATAAGATTTGAAAGATTCATTAAAATCTGACCATTATTTGATTTTTGCAAAAGTTTCCAAATTAATGTGTTTTTCACCAGAAACAAAGGTTTTTTTTTTATTACTATGATTGTATTAGCCATAGTAAACTCTGGTAAAACTTTGGTTGACGAAAAAAATAAAGATTTTTTACCAAAATTTTAAACGTGTTAGAAAGGATTAAAAAATTAAAAAAAAAAATTTTGATCTGTCCTCTTAATAATATCATTCAATTTCGACGGAATTTTTTTTATTAATTTGGGAGCTTTTTTTTATTCATGCTCTGCTGTTTTTTCATCGAATTAGTGGCGATATCTATAATAAAGTTATCTCATTCAACCGTACTTGCTGCTCGGACAGTGAATAATCCCGAATAATTCCTTATAAGGAAACGGCTATTTGTCGATTTCAAAATATAAATTACTAAAAAAATGATTATACGATTTCCATCACGATAAGGTTTGCATTTTTGTAGAATTATCAATTTTAATTCGGTCAGTATTGCAGCACCCGAAAGCTGTGAAATTAATGTTTGTTGTTTTCCTTTCTAATTCACTCTTTACTATCCCGCCACCGACTTCTTTTTGCCATGTTTCAGTAAACAAAGATTTAAGGGGGTACATTTCTACCCCACCTTCTTCATCTGTCTTTTCGTTTCTGTGTTACACAATCTCCCCCCTGCCCCGACTCAACCCCTTCCCCGCACACACCCTTCCTCTCATTCGTTTTATTTTGCGATGAGCCCCTAACTTTCTCACGGTCAGATTTTCGCAAGTTCACTGTTGGCAAAAGATGGTTGGTGGCTGTGGGTGTGTGGTTGGTTGGATGGAGTGGGGATCCTGGAGAGAAAGTGAGGTGGAACGGGGGTCGGAAGATTAGCTGCTTGTGGTGATGCTGGCGGAGGTAGTGGTGATGTTGGTGTGGCGGATCGGGGAGGTTTTGTGAGTCGGGGATGACAGTTGAATACACAAACATTTAACTTTGCCCCATCCCGACCGAAAAAAAGGGTGCAAGCGAGAAGTAATTGACAGAAGAAAGTAAATAGCGGTGTTACATTGAAACAGACTCGAATAGAGAGGTTTGAAAAGACAGAGATAGATAGATAGATAGATAGATAGATAGATAGATAGATAGATAGATATGAACAGAATGATATAGGTAGATTGGCAGACAGATAGACAAATAGATATATAGAAAGAAATAAAAAAAATAAGGAAAGAAAAGAGAAAACGGAAGAAAAAGAATGAGATACATATGAAGATAGATAGATAGATAGATAGATAGATAGATAGATAGATATGAAAAGACTGAGATAGATAGATAGATAGATAGATAGATAGATAGATAGATAGATATGAACAGACTGAGATAGATAGATAGATAGATAGATAGATAGATAGATAGATATGAACAGAATGATATAGGTAGATAGACAGACAGATAGACAAATAGATATATAGAAAGAAATAAAAAAAATAAGGAAAGAAAAGAGAAAACGGAAGAAAAAGAATGAGATACATATGAAGATAGATAGATAGATAGATAGATAGATATGATATGAAAAGACTAGATAGATAGATAGATAGATAGATAGATAGATAGATAGATAGATAGATAGATGAACAGACTGAGATAGATAGATAGATAGATAGATAGATAGATAGATAGATAGATAGATAGATAGATATGAACAGAATGATATAGGTAGATAGGCAGACAGATAGACAAATAGATATATAGAAAGAAATAAAAAAAAAATAAGGAAAGAAAAGAGAAAACGGAAGAAAAAGAATGAGATACATATGAAGATAGATAGATAGATAGATAGATAGATATGGACAGAATGACCTAGATAGATAGCTAGATAGACAAAAGGTGGAAACAAGAAAATGGAAAAAAAAATGAGATAGATATGAACATACTGAGATAGATAGATAGATAGATAGATAGATAGATAGATAGATAGATATGAACAGACTGAGATAGATAGATAGATAGATAGATAGATAGATAGATAGATAGATAGATAGATAGATATGAACAGACTGAAATAGGTAGATAGTCAGATAGACAAATAGATAGAAAGTAAAAAACAAGGAGGACATAAGAAAATGGAACAGACAGATAAATAGATAGATATATAGATATGGACTGAGATAAATCGATAAATAGATCGATAAATATTGACAGAATGAGATAGATAGATAGATAGATAGATAGATAGATAGATAGATGAATGAACTCACAACTCTATTTTCACTTGTTCACAAGGCCTATATCCACTGGGCCTTGTGTCTTTGAGGACACATGGCCCAGTGGATATAAGCATTGGTTAGTTTCAGTGACTTGACCCAAAGAGTTGTGAGTTCAATACATGGCTGCAGCAGTGGCGAACAAATAACTTAGAAAGTTGAGTTAAAGTGAGATAATGGCACCCGAAAGTGGCATTGCACATGGAATGAGAATGATGTACATGTGTGATCGAAGTGAAGAGTTCGCTTCAAAATTCCTTGTACCTGAAAAAGGCCGGAGCGGAAAACGGCCGATACGTCGTAAACATGGCAACAAAGATTAGGACAACAACCTGAAAAATGCAAATAATGTACTTACTTTTAGTTTAAAATATCATAAAAATGCAATTTTTTTAGCATGGAGGTAAGTGTTTATTTAAGGTGTTGACAATTTGACAGCTTGACCTACAGTCAGAAGTTTATTTAAGTTTTTCACACGCGCATTATATCTATAAAAAAAAAAATACTTGAGGAATATAACATGAGCGCCTTTTTTTAATAAAATTTTTAATTATCCAGTAATCTTAAAAAATTAGGAAAATATTCTCCATAATTTAATGTTTTGTTTTGTTTTAATTTTCAGTATTTTGATTTTAAATTTACGATAGCTATCGATCTTATTTTATGACGTGTATGGGCGTCCGTACTTAGAAAATCAGCACGTTTACACACACACACACACACACACACACACACACACACACACACACACACACACACACACACAAACTCAAAAAAATCAATTCAAATATTTTTAAAAATATTGGGGTTCTTTGAATTTTAGTAAGCTTTTCTATCTATGATTAGTAAGTATAGTTTTAATAATAATATCGCCTAACCAGTACAAATTAATACAGAAATTTAAAATATTTAAAACTTTGTAAATTATTCTAATTAAAAAAATAATGAAAACAATTCTTGTAAAAATTCATTAATCATCAAAAAACTTTGTTTTTGAGACAATAATGTCCTATATATATTTTATTCATAAAGTCAACTAAAAAATTTGCTAATTAAATAGTATTTTAGTTTCATTGCAATTTTTATTTTACGCAGACTTCGGTAATCAGTTGTGTTTTACAAAAAGAAATTATTTAATTTTTTAAAGGAGTCCTGCGTGTTACTAATGTGAACATTTAGCGATACAAACATTAATTTCTTAAAATTTCATAAAATTAAATAGGTGGGTGATAACAGATGTCAAAAAAAAAAAATGTCTTAAGATGTCTAAAAAGTAATATTTTTAAAATGCATAAATAACATTCATCGTTTCATCGGTGAATTTCCTGAGCTGAAAGTAACTGATTTATTTTTTTCTTCTTTTTAGGATGCTATTCATCATTTATATCTCTACGTTGAGTTTAAATATAAATAAAATGATCTTTAAAAAAGTAGGTTTTATCATCAAAAAGAAATATTTCAGAAATCAATTTCATTCATTTCTGAATGTCTTTAAATATTCATTAAAATTTGACAATTTGATTCTTGTAAGAATTTCAAAATCAGTGTTTTTCCTTACAACATAGAAGCTATAATTTCCTATACTAACCTTTGCCCCTCCCACCCACTCCCCGATGACATAAATAAAACAAGATCTTTAACCAAATTTTCGAAGGTTATAAAAATGATAAAAAGTATAATTTATTAACAAAAACAAAAACAAAAACAAAAAACAAGAACAAAAAACTTTGCTCTTTCCTCTTTATAATAACATAAAGACCTAGTGATAAAACATTATTTTTATTAAGTTTGGGCTATTCTAACTTTTTTAGTGAATCTCTGGAGGTACCTATATAAATATATGTGTGTGTGTGTGTGTGTGTGTGTGTGTGTGTGTGTGTGTGTGTGTGTGTGTGTGTGTGTCTTGCGTCTATTTCAAAGATGGTGTACCTACTACTACAACAACTTCTGAACAACTTCTTAAAAATAAATCCACTAATTCTTTAGAAATTGCTTTGATTACGTTTCGGATACGGAACTAAGCAGATATGATGCCTGCTAGGCGATGAGGATGTGCCTGTTTAAAAGAAAAGACAAGATAGAACCTTGCCTACTGCTGCGATTTCTGTAACCTAGCTGTAAAGCAGACCGGATCAAATGGACGTGTCCTCAACAAAGACGGACACAGGTTACTTCTCTGTCTGGGAACGCATTTTTCTTTACAAAGATTTTCAAATGCGCACGCCGATAGACGTAACACGCATTTTTGAATAGACAAAATGGGGCGTCTATTTAAAAAAAAAACAGTGTATCCGCAACATTTTAAGCAATATACGTCGGAAAGAGACAGATGAAGTTCCTGAGACGCGTAATGAGGAAGGATGACACGGAGAATTTAATACTCACACGGACAGAAGGAAAGAGAGACAAGGGAAAGCAGCGCGAGACATACTTGATAGGCCTGAGCAGAGCGGGGTTTACGAGAGATACCAAGAGGAAAAATATTAAGAGCGACAAGGGACAGGGGCTGGTGGAAGTCCATGATTGACCACGTCCCTGAAAGGACATGGCACATGAAAAAAAAGCCTATGAGCATTAAGTTAATAACAAATCTTGGTAGATAGATGTATTATATATATATATATATATATATATATGTATATATATATATATATATATAATCAAGTTGATAGATGTATTGTATTATATATATATATATATATACATACATATATATATATATATATATATAACAATACATCTATCAACTTGATACTATATATATAAAATTAAAATTATAATAATAAATGGAACTTTGTCTGTGTGTGTGTCTGTGTGTGTATCCGTTACCTATAGACTCCGATAGGCTGAGCCGATTTTCTTGAAAATTTACACAGTTGTACTATAAGTGTCTGCGAGTGTTCTTAGCTAGGTTTTCTGTCGAGGTAGCGCGATAAATATCGGAAATCGATAATCGAAAAAATCGGGTTATAGAAGGAGTGGCTCGATTTTAATCAAAGTTCATACACTCATAGACAAAGACATAAGAAACGATATTCAGAAGTTTCAAGGTTGCAGTTCTTATAATAGTGCAGAAAATCGATAATATATATATATATATATATGTATATATGTATGTATGTATGTCTGTATTTTTTCAGCCCTTTTATTTTAGTTTTTGCTTCGGGTTTGTCTCTAAGTAGGTATAATTGTAGTTCTTAATCTCAGCCATGATACCATTTATTCAGAGGACCTATTTAGCCTTCAAAATTCAGTTTTCGACGAAAAAAACGTATTTGATATCGATACCAGGAAATAAAAATTTGACTTACATTCATTCATTTTTCTTTCAGTCTACGGTTTCGCTTTAACTGGAAACAACTATTGCTTTTTAGTCTTTCGTGCCAACGTCCAAAAAGTCTGAGTTCCAGGACGATGGATTAGTTTTACAGCTTTTATTACACCCGAGCAACGCCGGGCTATACTGCTAGTATATATATATATGAATATCAAGTTGATAACAAACGTAAATTATTTATTACTTAATTCTATCTATCTATCTATCTATATATCTATCTATCTATCTATCTATCTATCTATCTATCTATCTATCTATCTCAGTCTGATTCATATCTGTTTATTTGTTGGCCTGTCTGTCTGTCTGTCTGGCTGGCTGTCTGCCTCCATCTATTTATGTTGAAAAATAGATAGCTTCTTCTTCTTCTTCTTCTTCTTCTTCTTCTTCTTCTTCTTCTTCTATGTGCCTTGTTCTTTCAGGACGTAAGCGATCATGGTTTTCCACATCTTTCTATCCCTGGTGGTTCTTAGCTCGCTTTCTCCTGTAATACCATGCACCCCACGTTCTGTCATCCACCTGCCCAGGCTCGTCAAATATGTTATTCGCTGTTTTCCCCTGTCACATTTCCCCTCTGTCTGGCTTGTTAGTATCAGGTTCTCCAAGCCTTTCTCATTGCATGTCCCAGGGACTTTAGCTGTCTTTTCCTGATGCTCAGCAGTAATTTCCTTTTCGCTTCCATCCTTTTCAAAACCTCATCATTGATCACATGCTCGGTCCATGATATCCGCAGCATCCTTCTGTAGAACCACATTTCAGTTGCTTCAAGTTTTTCCTTCATCTGTGACGATATTGTCCAGCATTCACTGCCATGGAGAAGAACTGACATCACATAGCAATCCAGTACTCTCTTCTTTATTTCTAGCGAATTTTTTCTGTCTCTTAATACTTTACTCAACTTCTGGAACGCGTCATTCGCCATGCCAATTCGTCTTCGGATCTCTTTGTCGTACTTTCTGTTTTTTGTTAGAACACTTCCCAGGTATTTAAATTTTTGTACCTGCTTTAATTTTAGTACCCCCACCTGTATTTGACATTTTGGACTGCTCTTTTTGCTGATGATCATGCATTCGGTTTTCTTGCAGTTTATTTGAAGTCTTTTTTCTCACTCTCTTCAGCTACCTTCTGTATAAGGTATTCTTGTTTCCTTTCCGTGTCTGCTATCAGCACTGTATCATCTGCTTACCTTGTGTTGTTCAAATTGTGCCCTTCGACAACGAATCCTGGCATAACATCTAGGGTCCTCAGAATAGTCTCACTGTACAAGTTGAACAGATTCGGTGAAAAGACACATCCTTGTCTTACGCCCCTTTCTATCTTTGTATATTTGCTGAATTCATTACCTGTCCGTAAGCAGACGGTTTGCTGCCAGTAGAGATTCTTGATTACTTGATTTTTTTTTTTTTTAAGTGTTTCACCCCGAGCAAGGCATGTCACTGCCACTACTGTGCAGGGGGCTACGTAGAGTGGAGAAAGGCTGATTAAATATAGGAAATGACAGAGGGTGGGTGATAGGCGGGTAAGGATACCGAGAATGAGGGTTGGGTAGATGAGAGTGTTGTGAGAATAGTTGGGAGTTAGTGTGATAGGAGGTGTCTATTGACCCTACATTTAAACACCTGGAGATTGTAACTGTCGGGAAAGCAGACTTGTGGAAGCGCGAGAAAAGAAGCTGTTGGAGTAGAATTTACGGTTACATCTTATTTGTTTAACTGTAAAAGTGTGGGACCTAGTTGCTAATCTAGTATCTCGTGTAAATTCGTGCTTAGGCGGCACCAGTGATCTAAGCTCATCGGAGCAGAAGCCATGAAAGTACTTGTAGAAGAGGCACAGGGAAGCCACATCACGCCGGTGTGAGAGCGGCTGCAGCCGGTCTGCCAAGTCAGTATCAACCACGTTACAGATCCTCCTTTGTATTTTGTCAAGAAGCCCAAGGAGAGCAGCAGGGGCACCCGACCAGATATGGCAGCAATATTCAATACACGAGCGGATGGTAGATTTGTATATGTGCAGAATAGATTCAGGTGGGAAAAATTTCCGGGCCCTGCACAGGGAGCCCACTTTCATAGCAGCAGATTTGGCAATGGCTTCAATATAGTCATTCCATTTGAGGTCCGCCGAGAGTGTAAGGCCAAGGAGGCGTAGTATTTTACTCTCTGGGAGACTAGCCTGTCCCATGCTAATGGGAGGTAGATGCGATTGTCTATGGTGATTAGTTGATAACAGCTTTGTTTTGGAGGCATTGAAATTTACCAACCATTTCCTACCCCAGGTCACTACGGATTGCGAGGTTCACTTTGTCGTCCAGACCTGGTTTCTGATCGATGCGGGAGTAGATTGTTGTGTCGTCGGCATACATGCCAACTTGGAATCTAATGGTGTCGGGGAGATCATTAATGTAGATCAGAAAGAGCGTGGGGCCTAGGATAGAACCTTGAGGGACGCCCGCGTTCGTCTGGTAGTTTTGGGAGGCATGCCCATTTAATACCACCTTCAATGTGCGGTTAGAGAGGAAAGACTGGATGAGGTCAAACAGATGTCCAGTTATCCCATAGCTCCGCAGTTTGCACAAGAGGCCAGCATGCCAGACCCTGTCGAATGCTTTGGAGATATCCTAGGCAACGGTTCGGGCTTCACCATTCTTGTCAAGTGCCTGGTATATGTATTCGGTAATGGTCGTTAGCATATCAGCAGTAGACCTGGTGAAGCGAAACCCATACTGTTTGTCAGAGAGAAGCCCGTTGGCCATAAGATGCTGAGTCACCTCGGCGTTGATAATGGCTTCGAAAACTTTGCCAAAGATTGGAAGGAGACTAATAGGACGGTAATTGGCGGGGTCTGAGGGTCCGCCAGAATTCTTAAATATAGGTACTACGCAGGAGGACTTCCAACAGGCAGGAAAGCAGGAAGCAGATAGGCAGAGGTTATAGAGTTTAGAGAGGACAGAGGAGAGTTCTGGGGCACATTTCTTCAGTACTATGACTGGGATTCCGTCACCGCCGCTCGCTTTGTGTGGGTCAAGTTGTGCAATTATCTTGGCGACCAGCGAGGGTGTAATGTGGACGTTATTTAGTTGAGCCTTAGTTCTGGGTGGGAAGTCTGGTGTAGGTATTCCTAACGAGTCCAGTGTCGAATTGGTTGAGAATCTACGGGCAAAGCATTCAGCCTTGTCGGCTGGGGAGGTGAGAACTTCAAATTCATTGATTAGTGGGGGTATTGAAGTCTTGTTCCTGCTGAGCACGCTTTTGCAGAGACGCCAGTAATCTTTGGAGCCAAACTTAGAGGATGCTATGCGTTGCCTAATTCTGGTAGCAAACGCCCTCTTGGCTTCGTTCAGTACTTTTTACATTTGTTCCGTGCTGAGGTGAAAAGGCGCCTGTTTTGGTTCGACGAGCAGCTTCGATAGAGCCGGAAGAAATGCTTCCGGTGGGCAATAGCGGCCGAGCAAGCGGGTGAGAACCAGGGGGACGAATTTGGTTTTAGTTGGAATTTTCTGGCAGGGATAAAAGCATCGATGCCAGCCTTAACCCAAGAGGAGACTTCGGAGGCACAGTCTTCGAGAGGAAGATCAAAGACGTTGTTCCAGGGGACGTCGCAGAGGAAGTCCCTGAACGAGTCCCAGTCGGCTCTTTGGTAGCAGTATGATATTCTGCTGGTCTGGTTTTCTTGGGTAGAGTTAGTGTGGATTGATATGTTTACGGAGACTACGGCGTGGTCAGAGTTTCCGAGGGGGCAGAGTTGCCTGGTAGTGCAGGAGTCTGGGATGGAGGTAAAACAAAGGTCGAGTAAAGAGTCCCTTCCGTTAGGGTTTTTAGAGAAACGCGTGGGGAAGTCCACCACTTGCGTTAGAGCTTGGGCTATTGAAAAGTGCATGGTGCGGATCCCAGCAAGGTCGGTGGCTGAGTTTTCAAGCCACTTGGTGTGGTGGGCGTTAAAATCACCAAACACAAATATATGGGCAGATGGGTGAGAAGAAATGGCCCTGTCGATGTTAGTAGAGATGCAATCAAGTAACGTACAGTCAGAGGAGGAGGGGGAGCGGTAGAGGAAGAAGAGATAGCTAACCGAGCTTAGAAGTGAGAGACGGAAGCACATGAAGGAATGATCAAGGGATTCAAGAGATGTGACCCTGGCTAGGGGGAGTTGTTCGCTGACATATACACCAAGCCCATGCATATGGACATTGGAGTCCTTCCTGAAGAGAGAAAGGTAACCAGGAACGAACAGCTCTGAAGAGGGGATAGAAGGGTCAAGGTTAGTCTCACATATAGCTAAAATATCGGGTGAGTTAGTTAGAAGGAAAGACTCTACACTATTAAAATTACTTCGAATACATCGTATATTTGTGAAGGTAACGCAGATAGGTTTGGGCGATTTACGACTAGCTGGTTTAGGCTTGCTATTTTGTTTGTTTAATTTCATGCTGGTTATAGTTGTGGATAGAGAGAGGTCTAGAGTAGGGTCAGATGGTCGTTAATTGCAGCAGGTGAAGGATGGTGAATGGCGCCGCCTGCAGCATAATGTGGCCTCGGGGTTGCCCATCGGAAATTCATGCAGGGACGCCCGTCCATGCGCGAAATGGCACTACAGGAACCCCGATATTATTCAACTGTTGATCAGAGCAGCCTCTCGAGACGCTACGCAAGAGTTCGGGCTCCTAACTACCAGTCGGAAGCAGCAACCAGGAAACTGCCAACCCGGTACCCTCAGAATGAAGAGACATTGCCACCATACTCACCAACTACAAAAAGCTTCCAGCCGAACCGACAAAGACCGAAAAAGAGAGAGATGAACCGGGAACCCCTTCCTAAACAAGAAACAAGGCGATCACCTCTACTCCTGTCCAAAAGAAGGGGGTGGAGTGTGAGACCGGGCGATAGAAGGTACTATCTACTCCAATTAAAAAAAAAGAAAAAAAAGAATAAATGTGTGACTGAAGTTAATTAAGTTTTAACTTAGTATAAGTCAAACCTAAATTTGATAATTAACAACAATTTACACAAAAATTAGGCAGAAAAGATAAGAACCGAAATAAAATAAAATAAAAAATATAAATAAAAATACAAATCAAAATAAATAAATAAATAATTCAAAAAATAAGATCACACTGGCTAAACTCACCAAGTTGCAGGCTGGCTGACAGAAAAAAGTTAAGAAAATTTAAAAAATTATCTTCATTTTGTTTCTTCTATACAGTTCTGGAAAGTTTAAGTTACATTGAGTAAGCAGTAACAGACAGTAGTGTGATGGGGGGGATCACCTCAGAGCCATGTGTCCAGTTAGCAAGGAAGAGAGAGAGAACAATAAAATAAAATAAAAAAAACAAACATGGCCGGTCTTAGAATTTCTACATACTCTTATGTCTTTCCCAAATATGTCGAGGCTGCTGAGCATCTCCATCAATACCTTGTGGCGTATTTTGTCGAAGGCCTTTGCATAATCGATAAAACATAGGTTCTTCTTCATTTGTATTGCCCTTTTGGAGAGCATCCTAATCATAAATATGGAGTTCCTTGTTCCAGTGTCTTTGACAAATCCGCACTGTTCTTGTCCTATCTGTGGCCTGATTCTGCTTCTCGCTCTATTCATCAGGATTTGGATGATCAGTGTTGTAATTTGGTTCATTAAACTAATTGTTTGGTGGAGTTCACACTTGTTTGCACCTGGCTTCTTAAGCAGTGCAATGAAAATCGATTGGTTTAGGTCGTCTGGTATTTCACCACAATTATTAATTTCATTTATTATTTCCGTAATTTTCTCTATGCCGAATTATTCCAAGGCTATCAGCAACTATATGACAATGTTGTCTGGACCAGCTGCTTTGTTTCTATTCAGTTTGGCCATTGCAGCTTCCACTTTAATATTTCCGGTCCGTCCTCATCTTTGTGTATTGTCGTCGGTTGCTCTCTCTTGTGGTAAAATGTTTTTTTATATATTCTTCCCATCGTTGGAGTATTTCCTCTTTTTCCCGTATGATTGTTCCAACCTTTTGAGGAGCAGGTTTTTTGTCCTGTCAGTTTTCTTATTTCTTCATGCATGTCTGCTTTGTTAGTTCTGCTCATTGTTTCTACTTCTGCACATTTGTTGTTGAGCCATTCCTTTTTAGCCTGTCTGCATTTGTTCCTTATTTCTTTGTGTAATTGCCTGTATTCCATTCCATGTCTTGGCATCATTTTCTGTCTCCATTGCATAATGTCGGGAATCTCTTCAGTCATCCACTCGTTTTTTTGGAGCAATGTTGTTTGCTGATGTCACTATCGCTTCCTTTAGTGCGTCTCATTTCGAGTTTCTTTCCCAATTTGTTCTTCGTATTTGTTTTCACGCTGTTAGTGTATTTTTTCTGCAGGTTGAGGTCATTCACGAGCGTGTTGTACTGCAGTCTCGGTGCTGCACTAGGTTTCTTCATTCTCCAGAATTTCATCCTTAGTTTGCAGTCGACTGGGTTGTGGTTGCTTCTACAGTCGGCACCTGGATAGGTTTTACATTGAACCTCTGCATTTCTGAATCTCCTGTTTATGGATATGTAGTCTATTTGGGTTTTCGTGTCGCCTCCTGAGCTTCTCCATGTCCATAGACATCGTGGGTGTTCTTGAAACCAGGTGTTAGTTACTACCTGGTCATTTGCTGTGCATCATTGGACTCATCCTTCTCTTCGTTCGTTGCGGATTCCTAATCCAAAGTTGCCGGTCCTCTTCCCTTTCTTCTCTTTACCTTTAGAATTATGTAATAATTAATTTACGTTTGTTATCTATCTATCTATCTATCTATCTATCTATCTATCTATCTATCTATCCTGTAATTTTGTTTTTACAATGGTTTATAAAAGCATTAAATAACTACTCAAAAATTTTCATACTCTGTATCGAGCACTCCTTATAAATGTAAAGGATTGAACAGTAGATTTTAATCTACGTGTTATTTCACGTTTTTATAACGCACACACACACACACACACACACACACACACACACACACACACATATATATATATATATATATATATACAGATATAGCTAGCTAGATAGATAGATAGGTTGAATTATATCGATAGATTAATTCATAATGTATTTAAAAAATGACTTATCAACAGGCCTAATAGAAGTGAAAAAAGAATACTGATCTGCTATCCAATTTATATAACAGCCAAAGATTCGTATTATCCTGAAAAATGGAGAGAACACAACGACTGAAAAGAATATGCAAAAAATGAGGCTCAGAAGCCCAAAGAAATTCTTGATAACAATCAGAAAGACATCTGAGGAATTTCTTAACAGTAACCAGGAAAGAAGAGTGAGGATTTTCCACAATCACAAGACACATGGAAGACAAGAGAAGTCGAGAAAATTACCGGGTACATAATTTTAAATGTGTGTAAAAGTGCAGAGAGATGGTGATTTTCTAAGCGCAGCTTAGATGTAGCACAAGGCCGAATTGACCCCCACTTTCTGAAGGTTCATGATAGAAAGATTATTATAAAACCAGTGAGGATCGAACTCACTACTCACTTGTAATGAAGTGCGGAGAGATGGGTAGTAAAAACTTTGGAAACGTTTGTTAAAAATACGAAGGATTGCTGACGACGGGAAAATGTGACACAGTATTTTGAAGGGGCATCGGAAGAAAGGAAGATACCGAGGAATCGAAAATGATGCTAGAATAAAAGAAAAAAGTGTTAGACTGATATGTGATAGCTTCTTTTCTATATGTATATGTATATGTATATGTATGTATGGCTGTAGAAGTTCGATAATTTTTTCAGAAATAAAAAAAAAACAGGCAAAAAAACAAAAAACAAAAGAACAAAAATCAACAAAAAGGCGAATGCACGCTTGCGCACGCGTGCACACACACACACACACACACACACACACACACACACACACACACACACACACACACACACATAGCAAAAGATTTGAAGCCACGAAGATGTGCTATGTTAAGAATACCATGGGTAAAGAACGCGATAAGTGAGGAAGACCGATGGAAAATATAAACTAAAAAAAAAAACTAGTATCGATAACAATAAAAAAGAGACAGGTTAAATGTTATGCACAGATACTAAGGAAAGAATGCTTGGAGAATTGAACACACACACGGCACATCGAAATCAGAGGAAATCCGTGAGTAATCTATTTGAAAACTTAGTAAATAAATGAAGAAACTGGTACCTCCTACCCCACCAAAAAATAACGAAGAATATAATGTAGTACAGAAATTTACAAAAGACAGGAAGCTGCGGAGATCTTTGACCCCCACTTTCTGAAGGTTCATGATAGAAAGATTATTATAAAACCAAAGAGAAAATGTTGACTGCCATTTCTTGGTAGATTTAACAGAACGCCAATAAATTTATTCTGCAAGGCGACAACATTTCCTTCGGAATAAAACACTCGGAAGAAAACCAAGACATTATCAATCCCATGACCGGCTGTGCTCATAGGGTCACTGTGCAGATGAGCACCTGACACATTCCGTCCACATATCTGAGTCCCTGGTAACGATCCAGTTTACTCAGTAACGTCTTCAGATCACTTTCTTTCCCAACTCTACTCGCCTTTTCTTCCTGTGGCTAAAGACGCAATCTTGTTGGAAGGCAGCGGAATTTTTTTTTTTTTTAACTTTTTAGACGTGTCCATGACATTTCAACTTTTACGTCTTGACGGTGGATACCAAGTTATCTAATGGGCCTGTTTTTTGTCGAATGTTATCGTGTACTGCGTCATTTTTTGGACGGGGGTCTACAATGAAGATGCCTAGGATGATTTTGATGCATTTCAATTCTGCTGTTAATTAACAAGATTTGCAAGCGTGCAGAAACATTGAAAATAGCCAATGCACGCAGAAGTCTGTGCTTTGACTTGCACATGTCTATCCAGATCGTTTTTAGTTTTACGACAGACGCCATTGTTAGTGCAGCACTTGAAATTATTTCTATTCTGGATCCCTCTTCCTTGATAATCCAGTCAGGACATTTTAATTGTCTTGCTACTTGAAATTCCTGACCAACGATTTTTATCTTGTTTGATAGATCTTTCTCATTGGTTGTCTTCAGTTTGGCTTCTCCGGTTTTAATCTCTATGTCATGACTCTAGCTAGACAAAGTATGTAACAGTATTAAAAATAGCTGTGGGTCTATATGTACGACAGTTAGAAGATATGGTTTTCAAACCAGAAAGTGTACGCTTGAGCAAAAAGAAGAGAAAAGAAAACATTTTTTCATCATTATCTATCTATCTATCTATCTATCTATCTATCTATCTATCTATCTATCTATCTATCTATCTATCATCTATCTATCTATCTCTGCCAGTCCATATCTATCTATCTATCTATCTATCTATCTATCTATCTATCTATCTATCTATAGAGTGGACAATTTATTCAGAAGGAAGATTCTCGAGAGCGCCGCTATCCAAAACTACCAAAACATCAATTTGCGCCCCGGATTTTTCCCAAGCTCACCATTGCTTGTGGAAACTATATTGAAACAAACTAAAATGCATGGTGGGAATTTCAAAGAAAACGGTTGATTTCTTTTTTTCATTCTAAAATCTCGTGCTTTTGCACTGCACGTGGGGGAGTTCTGGAACATACTAAACACACAGAATGGTCAATTTTCAAAGAAAACTAATAAATTCCCTTCATCTTAACGTCGCGTGATTTTGCAATTACACATGAAGAAATTCTAAAAACTGAAATATTCCGTTAATTTTTTGAAATGATTTGTGATATAAAAGCGTACAACTAACCCTACAAGATCCCCATCAACTCGCTATAGAAGCAAGTACAGCAGCTCCGCATCACCATGTTCTTCCAGTCTGCGTAGAAGACGCCTGAAAAGCCCTCGGAAACTTCTGAGAAGCTTACAGAAGATCCCAAAAGGAGGTGGCTCATCCGAATTCTCTGCTTTGCTCTGCACTCATATTACCCCCGCCATTCACCGGATTGCACGGGTAATTCATCATAATCCTCATCTTCAATCAACATTTACAAATGATGAGTACCCACATGCTTCACATTTAACCTAATTATCTTATTTAGTATTTAAGCAGGATGTGCGTTGTGGTGCAGTGGATATTGGCTCGGAACAACAAATTGGGGAGCCGAGTTCGGATTCCAGTTGAATTCCTTGCATTCACTTAAACGCAAATACCCTCTTCTCTCCACTTATTGGTTAAATAATAGGACAGACTGGGTTCTGTAGCCTTGGCTGGCAAACAGTCTACTGCAGAAAGCAATGGCAACCTACTGCAGGATAATCTTCTGCTCAGTCAGTCATGTCTCTCGAGAGACATGATTGCCCAAAGTGTGTATCACGTCTGGCACTTAACTGACTGATCCACATGCTTTACATTTTACCTAATTACTTTATTAAGCTTTTTTTTGTTTGTGTCTGTTAATACCGTACACATACGTATTTTAATATTTTCAATATTTATTACCTATGTATGCTTAAAAGAAAACGCTTCTTTTATGTATGGAAGAAAATTTACGCTAAATTTTGTGGGACCATCACAGTTCTGTTTTTAGAAAATGTTTTAAACTTTATACAGTATTTTATGTTTTGTTACATATCTTTTACAGTGTATTTTCAGTGGTTATATCGATCTATGCGTAATTAAAACGGTTGTTGTAAGTATGAAATAAAATTTACGCTATGTCTGATGTGCGTTGTGGTGCAGTGGATATCGGCTCGGAATGAGAGATTGGGGTGCTGAGTTCGAATTCAAGTTGAATTCTTTGCATTCAGTTACGCACAAATACCCTTGGGAAAAGTATTAATCCGTCTCTTCTCTACAGTTATGTTTTAAATAATAGGACAGATTGGGCTCTATAGCCTTGGCTGGCAACCAGTCTACCGCAAAAAGTAATGGCAACCTATTGAGAGATAACGTTCTACCCAGACATGATCGCCCAAGCGTGTATCACTTATGACACTTAACTGACTGTTATAGAGTAATGTCATTAAAGAGTTTTTTCTTGTTGGTTGTTTGGTTGACTGATCTTGTTCGGCGGTTTTCTTTCTCTCGCGGTTATTTAATGCACTTTGTTTCAAAAAGGGCATGAAATGTCTTTAGAATGAAAGTTTAAGGTATATAGAGGGGTATTAACAATCAAAATATGTATTGATAACTTTTAATGTGTGGTTACAAGGAGTCGCGAATTCTAAATATTCGCTCCTGGTTCTGGTCCCTAAACACGTGAATATGGGTGACTTACTATATATATATATATATATATATATATATATATATATAGTGTTGAGTTGTGTTATTTTTAACTTCAAAATTGTTTTACAAGCAGGCTTTTTTTTTATCGGAAAATGCTCGATATTGGGGTAAAAATTGAGTGTTAATAGGACTAATGCAGAGATGATATTTTCTTCTGTTGACATATAAAAATGCTATGCAACGACAAAAGTCACCGAATAGCAGAGGCAGGTCGTAAATTTGTGATGCGGTTCTATGACATCACACCACGTGAGAGACCGAAATATTAACAGAAACATATGTCTAAATGCAATGTAATGTGTTGTGACTAGACTGAAATGTGATTTTATCGAGTGTGGGATGTCTTTATGTTAACATCTCTGTAACCTCTCTGAAGATGGCTCATGTGAGCCAAAAACTTAGAACCAGCATAATAAAAAATATCCAAATGTTGGATAATTTTTGTCTTTATTTTCACCTGAAATTAAAGCCAAAATACGATGTTTAGAATGGCTCATGATTAAACATAATAGGCATTCAATGTCTGTTATATTTAACAATATATGTTTAGAACATTATCTACTGCCTCGATACACTATATACATATATATATATAAGTGTGTGTGCGTGTGTGTGTGTGTGTGTGTGTGTGTGTGTGTGTGTGTGTGTGTGTGTGCAGTATCGTGAAGAGGTCTGGTAACGCCCGGGGCGAGGATTGTATGTGGCGCCTCCTAACCCCACCTCAAACAAAATCGCAATGCTATATTTAGTTTATTTTCTTTTCGACAGATCCATTGTTCATAAATGTTTATCACAATCAGTGAAAGGGAATGTTTAAATAAGATACATTAACACATGACACAAATTTTATTTATTTATTTCAAGGCTGAGTGGCAAAAGGAAGTCTATGAATTTCCTTTTTTGGTAAAATAATAACAAGCAATATGATTATAAATTATTCAATTACAAAAATTCGTAAGGCGTTTGTTAAGAAGATCTGTAGGGTGCCTCGGCCATGCCTGGTACAAGGCCACTTCCAAACATAGCCGACAATACCCGCATTTAAAGATATCGCCAGGTTGTTGAAAAAATAAGTGGAATTTTGTTTGCTGAACATTAACAATAAATGTGTAAGAAGAAGGATGTTCGATGAGAAAATGTATGTAATTGTTTGCAAAGCTTCTTTTTTTTAATCATTTCACCCCGAGCAAGGCAGAAATGCCACTGATGTGCAGGGGGCTAGATAACTGTAAAAAGATTAATTAGAAAAGAGTGAGGAGTACAAACTAGTTAAAAAGGAGCAATAGAAAGTTGAGAAAGCAGGTGCGATGACAGATACATAGGTGGAGAGAAAGGGAAGGTTATACGGGGGTGGGGAGAGAGCTAGAGTCCAGTGGTTAGTAGATGAGTATTGCATTTAAATTTCTGGAGGTTGTAGCCGTCAGGAAAGCAAGAATATGGGAGCGAGTTCCACAGGCGGGAAGTGCGAGAGAAGAAGCTGCAGGAGTAGAATTGTCGTCTGTATTTGGCTAACCTGACTGTGAATGGGTGGGACCCAGTTGCCAGACTGGTTGCACGAGTAAACACCTGTTGAGGAGGCACCAGTGACTTAAGTTCATTCGAGCAGAAGCCATGAAAGTATTTATAGAACAGACAAAGGGAGGCCACATTTCGACGGTGTGGAAGTGGCTGCAGTCGAGCCGCCAGATCAGTACCTATCACATTACAGACTCTCCTTTGGAGCCTGTCAAGAACACTGAGGAGAACGGCAGGGGCGCCTGACCATAAATGGCAGCAGTACTCCATGCACGGACGGATGGTTGACTTGTATATATGCAGGATGGATTCAGGCGGAAAAAACATCCTGGATCGACATAGTCACCCAACCTTCTTAGCAGTAGATTTTGCTATGGATTCAATATAGTGGTTCCATTTGAGGTCTGAGGATAGGGTAAGTCCGAGGAGGCGTAGTGTATTGCTCTCCGGGAGAATTGCTTGGTCCATGCTTATGGGAGGCAGGAGAGGTTGCCTGTAATGGTTGACAGACAACAGCTTGGTCTTAGACGAATTGAAGTGAAATGTAAATATTTAAAATGTCCCACAGAAATTTAGTGTTCATGGTTGAGAGTAGCAGAAAGTAAAGTCTTATGTTCCTTTCCTTTTTTGGGTAGGTTGGCTACAGGGTAAGAAAGAAGATGAAACAAATAAAGAAATTGGAGTGTCTTGTTTTCTTTGGCGACCGGGAGTAAAAACGATAAAAAGAAAATTTGGAAGAAGAGATGGAATGAATATATGTCGCGCCCTTACGTCCGGGTTGGTTTCTTGAAATTTCTTTTGTTACATTGCTACAAGGTCTGTCACCTAAATGCTCCCATGTCGGACTGCCTTTGACCGGTCACAGAACGTGGTTTAAGTTGTGAAATTTATCATATGACCGGTTCCAGCAGGCATTTTTATTCTTTGGGTGTGAAAAAATAATTGACTGGCTTCATATATCAATTTCTATTTTCTATCCAATCAGAATCCAGAATTTTACTTTTCACACTGACTTGTGAAATTTGCTTTGGTCTGGGGTTTTCCAAAATGCTTTTGTCGTTTGGATCTGATTTTTGCGGGTTACTTTGTGTGTTTTAGTTAACTGTTGAATGATATAGGATTTGTATCCTATAAATCGTCATGTGTTGAATGGTGTGTGTGTATGTATAATATGTTTGAACACGGGAGGTTTGTTTTTTCTCATATATAGAGAACTTACCGTAAGTTCTTTATTTTTTCGAAAATATGAAATGATCAAATTAGTGATTTTTATTTGTTCTGAAATAGTTTATTTGTTTTTATTAATCTTTGCACAAAAAAATTATTAAAATCTTGGAGCATTAAATATTTTTGGAGGGAAAACCATAATGGAATTATAAGACAGTATTTCTTAAAAGAAGGATTCTGATTGGCTCAAAAAACAAATTTCACCACTTCGAAAATTCTTGGTTTGCGGGTACCTTTTTTTTGTAGAAGATGGTCACATCTTTTTGTTAATGGAAAATTGTTGGTTTTATATAAATCAGTTTGAGGCATATTGAATTTAATGCCTTCGTCCAGGAACCCCAAATAACACACGTTTATCAACAAATTCTTTTCGAACACTTTCTTTATTTCTTCGCTTAGAAATGATTTTTCAATATTTATAAGCGACAAATTTACTCGTCTATCCTGTGACATTGTTGAACGTAAATAATTCTTTAATCATTTTAAGTTTAGAAAACGATCGCTCACAAGAAGCAATGGAAACTGCTACTGTTAGCAACAGACGACATGCCAGGGATCATTATGGCAAACATTATTTGCCATATTTAATAATGCACTTTAATAGATCAAGAGGCTCAGAGAGTACCGCCCTACCGCCAGGTTACTCGAATTAGCAAAATAAAATCGATAAATCTTTGTTTTGTTCCCCGAAGGCCTTTACCCCTTCAAATCTTTCCAAAACATCCCTATTTCCATGCAAATGTATATGCTGAACTCAAATTGATAATTGTTTATTGATGAAACCTAATTTTTTTCATGTTATCGAGCAGAAAAATATGGAACTTCTTGTTGCTATTTCAAAAATGTTATTCACTGCAGACTGACTTCACGCGTAGTTTTCAGATTTTTCGGCCTTTTTACTTCCTTTTTGCAATTACTACACGGAAAACGAGTTCCGAAACCAAACAAATCGCGGAGTAATTGCTCAAAGGGAGTAAATAGGCCGAGATAAGTATTCTACGTCTCAAGTCAATCAGCGGTGAATCAGATATGAGAACAATGGTAAGGGGTGAGATATAGTCCGATTTATTTCTGGTCGATAATATGAAAAAAGGTAGGTTTCTTCAATAAACAATTATAGATTTGAGTTCAGCATGTACATTTATACGGAATTAAGGATGTTTTAGAAAGTTTTGACGGGGTAAAGGCCTTCGGGGAACAAAACAAAAATTTACCATGAAATCTATCATTTCATCTTATCAAAAAGAGCACTACCAGTATTATCTGGATACTGATTTGGAAAATCCAAACATTCATTTCGAAGGCGTGTTTTCTCATTCTTGTCGT
>JBBBDQ010000794.1:1690000-1755000 GCA_037127315.1 Ascarosepion bandense | reverse complement strand
GCTGCCATTTCTAAACTTAGATCTCTGGTTGAGGCCAGGGTGAAAATGAGTATGCTACAGAAATTATTATTATTATTATTATTATTATTATTATTATTATTATTATTATTATTATTATTCAATCGAAAATATGTAACTTTTACGGGAAGGAAACCGCTAAAAATTGGTATGAATACCAAACAGACCCAGTTAGGACCTTAATTTATGGGATTTTACAAGACACACAAACAGAACAACCAATGCTAATAGCACAGAAATGGTGATCAAAGATCACAAAAAATAGAATGTTTTTTCTTATTGACATGGTAGACCCTGCAGATTGTAATGTATCTTTGAAGATCTTCAAATAATTATCAAAATACAACGATCTTGAATTGGAAATTTTAAAAATGTGGTACATGGAGACACCAATGATACTAGCTGTAGTTGAAGCCTTCGGATTGATAGGAAAATATTCCGATAGACTCATTGAATGGATTCCTTCCCTATTAGCCCATGCCTTAAAGAAATACAATAAAATTGGTCTCACAAACTCAAACAAAGAGCTTTATCTATATAAAATATGTGTGAACTTAAGTTTTTTCCCTCAAAAACAATATTCAGCGAATAATAATAATAATAATAATATGAGGGGAAACAATAATAATAATAATAATAATAATAATAATGATAATATGAGGGGTAAAATAATAATAATAGAAACTTTCAGGCAAATATTATGCATAATAATATGGATCCAAAATGCAGGTTTTGTGATAAACACCAAGAAACAATAGACCACCTAATCTCATGCTGTTCTGTGCTTGCCCCAAACGAATATAAAAATCGCCACGATAGAGTTGGGTAATATTTACATTGGACAATGTGCAAACATTATGGAAAAGCTGTAAACAAACACTGGTATGAACATCATGCAGCACCGGTTACAGAAATAGAAGATGTAACCATTCTATGGGATTACACCATCTACACAGACAGAAAAATCGAAGCAAACAGGCCAGACATTATTGTTAAAAACCAGAAGGAGAAAACTTGTCTATTAATTGATATGGCTTGTCCAGCGGATTGTAACATAGCAATCAAGGAATTTGAAAAACTGTCAAAATATAAAGACCTGGAAATTGAAATAGAAAAAATGTGGAAATTGAAAACAAGAGTTGTGCCAGTGATAGTAGGTGCACTTGGAATGATAAAAAATGGAACAAAACAACACATTGAAAGAATCCCTGGAAACCCCAGCTTAAGAGATATACAAAAAATTGTCTTATTAAGTACAGCCCACACACTAAGGAAAACTTTATCTATGTAATGCTGAGGATGATAGGGAAGATAGAAAAACATGAAATGGAGCCAAAACAACACGCCACTACCTGCCTTAGGTCTCCCCGCAGACTTGGTTGGTAGTGAGACCAATGCAGAAATCGAAATATGATGAAAAATGACATAATAAATGAATAAATAAATAAAAAGAAAAATCTTAGTACTGCCTGGATAGATTATCGTAAGGCATTCGATAGTGTACCACATTCCTGAATTTAAAGACTTTAAGTATGTACAAGGTATCACCCGTCATCATCAATTTCATCAAACAATGTATGTCTATATGGAAAACAACCCTTCACCTCAATCATATAAATGGAACCTATAAATCTGGTGAAAAAAACATCAAAAGAGGCATATTTCAAGGTGACTCTTTGTTTCACTTACTGTTTTGAATATCATTAATAGCATTAACCATTAACCAGTCAACTTAACAAGACAGAATGTGGTTATAAAATAGTTCAAAAGAAAATAAGCCATCTATTTTACATGGATCACTTAAAGTTGTATGCTAAGAATGATAATGAGCTGGAAGGACTTATGCAAACTAATATGCTTCAGAGAAGACATTGGAATGAAATTCAGTTTGAATAAATGTGCTAAAGCTACAGTTTTACGAGGATCGCTACAACAAACATTCTCAGTTAGCTTAGACCCTGCTGTAATAATAAAAGATTTCGAGTGGGAAGAAGCTTATAAATACCTAGGTGTAAATGCGAGTGAAAAAATTCACCATAAAAATAAAAGAAATAGTGCGTAAAGAGGCTACGACTGATATTAAAATCTGAATTGAATTCTCAGAACGGAGTTATGGCCATTAATAGCCTTTCCATCCCAGTGGTCCAATATAGTTTTAACATCTTGAACTGAACTCTAAAGGACATCAGATGAATGGATTCGAAAACAAGAAAGCTTCTTTCTAAGCATAAGATGCATCATCCAAAGGCTGATGTAGAACGTCTATACATACCCTGTAAAGAAGGTGGAAGATGTATTATTCAGCTAGAATTGTCATACAAGATAACAACTTTTGGCTTACTAAACACATAGAAACAACAAAGGAGTGGATGATACAATTAGTCAAACAACATGAAAACAGAAAAACATTCAATAATGAAAGAAGGCAGTAAATACAAACAAGATTTACATTTAGTAGATTCTGTAAAAAAGCAAAACGGAAGCCAAGAACCAACTATTGCGGCAAAAAATATGGAAAAGAAAGCCAAGGATAAAGCTCTTGAACAGATGAAACAACGCTGGCAAGACAAACCTCTGTATGGCCAATATCCAGAACGTGCTAATAAATCCAATGTTGATAAAGTTAATACTCATCTATGGTTCCGTACAACTAGATTAAAGTCTTAAATTGAAGGCTTTATTCTTGCAGCACAAGACCAAAGTCTTTTTACTAGGAACTTTCAGGCAAATAGTATACATGATAATGTGGACCCAAAATGCAGGTTCTGTGATAAATACCAAGAATCAATAGACCAAATAATCTCAGGGTGTTCTGTACTTGCTCCAAATGAATATAAAAATCGTCACGATAGAGTGGGGCAGTATTTACATTGGACAATGTGCAAACACTGTGGAAAATATGAAAACAAACACTGGTATGAACATCACCCAGTCACCATTCTATGGGATTACACCATCTACAGAGACAGAAAAATGGAAGCAAATAGGCCGGACTTTATTTTTAAAAACGAGAAAGAAAAAACTTGCCTATTAATTGATATGGCTTGTCCAGCGGATTGTAACATAGCAATCAAGGAATTCGAAAAAATGTCAAAATATAAAGACCTGGAAATTGAAATAGAAAAAATGTGGAAATTGAAAACAAGAATCGTGCCAGTGATAGTAGGTGCACTTGGAATGATAAAAAATGGAACAAAACAACACATTGAAAGAATCCCTGGAAACCCCAGCTTAAGAGATATACAAAAAAATTGTCTTGTTAGGTACAGCCCACACACTAAGGAGAACTTTGTCTATGTAACGCTAGGGATGTTAGGGGAGATAGCAAAAACATGAAATGAAGCCATAACAACACAACACGACCTGCCTTAGGTTTTCTCGCAGACTTGGTAGGTAGTGCGACCATAGCAGAAATCGAAATATGATGAAAAATGACAACATAATAATAACGGAGACTCTTTACAATACACGCAGACGGAACAATCGAAGTTAATCGCTTATTGATCGTGATCAAAGACTACAAAAATAGAATGTGCTTTTTATTGACATGGCAGATACTGAAGATTGTAAACTATTTTTGAAGATCTTCAAAAAACTATCAAAATACAAGGATCTTGAAGTGGAAATCTAAATAAATGTAGCACATGAGAACATCAATAATTCAAGTTATAGATAAAACCCTCGGGTTGATTGGAAAAGTGTCCAATAGACTCACCGAAGGGATTTCTGGTGGCCCATACCTTAAAGAAATACAAAAAATTGTATTCTTAAGTACAGCTCACACATTATAAAGAGCTCTATTTATATAAGATATATGTTATTTGAGGTTTGTTTTCATGAAAACCATCCTGCACATATATAAATCTACCATCTGCCCGTGCATTGAATACTGCTGCCATATCCAGTCGGATGCCCCTAGTGGTTTTTGACAAAATCCAGTGGAGAATCTGTAATGTGATCGATCCCGACATAGACTAAACTATCACCCGGTTCACACTCCACCCACGTCTATTGAACAGGTGAAGAGGCTCATCCCTTGTTTCCTGTTTAGGATGCGGTTTCCGGTTTTCTCTTTTCCAATCTTTTTACTCTTATGTAGCCCCCTGCGCATCAGTGGCGTTATCGCCTTGCTTGGGGTGATATGATTTAAAAAAAAAAAAAAAAAAAAAAATGGCAGCTCGACTACAGCCACTTTCTCATCGGCGCAATGTGGCTTCCCTGTGTCTCTTCTACAAATACTTTCACGGCTTCTGCTCCGATGAACTTAGCTCTCTGGTGACCCCTATGTATGAATTTACTCAAGCCACAAGATTAGCAACTAAGTCCCACCCTTTTATTGGGAAATGAATAAAATGCAAACGCAAATTCTACCCCATCAGCTTCTTTTCTCACACTTCCCGCCTGTGGAATTCTCTTCCGTCTACTTGCTTCCCAGACAGCTACAATCTTCAGGAATTTAAATGTAAAGTCAATAGTCTTCTCCTATCTTGCTAACTTGCACCCTCTCTTTCACATGTTCCTTTCTCCGTCCACTCCACTCTCATCAATATTCTCATCCTTCTCTTACCCACTATAACATGTCACTCTTTCTCATAACTTTCCTCCTATATAACCCTCTGCGCACCAGTGGCAGTAAACTGCCTTGCTTGGGGTGATATTATTATTAAAAAAAAAGTGGAAAATGTCATGGAGCTTTTTCTCGCCTTAGCTCTCTGTTTGGGGCCCGGAAAGAAATGTGTGTGCAACAGAAATCAAAGAAAATAATAATAATAATAATAATAATAATAATAATAATAATAATAATATTGAAAACAAGAGTTGTGCCAGTGATAGTAGGTGCACTTGGAATGATAAAAAATGGAACAAAACAACACATTGAAAGAATCCCTGGAAACCCCAGCTTAAGAGATATACAAAAAATTGTCTTATTAAGTACAGCCCACACACTAAGGAAAACTTTATCTATGTAATGCTAGGGATGACAGGGAAGATAGAAAAACATGAAATGGAGTCATAACAACACACCACGACCTGCCTTAGGTCTCCACGCAGACTTGGTTGGTAGTGAGACCAAAGCAGAAATCGAAATATGATGAAAAATGACATAATAATAAATTAAATGAAATTCAGGCCTTACTTTTAGGTAAAAAATTAAAGTTCTTCTTTAAATCAGTAACAGTTACCGTATACTTTTAACAATTCCAGACAAAGTTATTATTCCTGACGATATTCGCTTGAATGATTGCTTCCAATGACAACTATATTGCTGTCTCGTATGTTCATATTTGCTCACCATAGAATATGGTCATGTGAAAAATTGACTAGGGCGTTGTATATAATTTGAGCCTCGCATCCGGTGAGGATCGAGGTTACTACTTAGTTGGAATAAAATTGAGGCTAATTTTCAAAACCATTGCTCCGATCTGAAGTAGTGACACAGACAAGCAACAAATATGGTGCACCCAGTGAGGCCCCATTATTCCAAGGCACCTACTGTATATATATATATATATATTATGTATGGAGGCATAAAAAACATCACATTTTTGCTTTAATTTCAGATGAAAATGAGGAGAAAAATTGTCCAACATTTGAATATTTTTTATTATAATGGTTCTAAGCGTTCGGCTCACATGAGTCATCTTCAGAGAGATTAAAGGGATGTTAACATAAAAACCTCTACTATCAAAGATAATATTATATTGTGTTGACATAAAACATTTGATGGTGGATATCTTTATTTAAAAAAAATATCCAAATCTTGGACAATATTTGATTTTATGACGGTAAACTGCATCCGCCAGCAAGGCCTCTAATTGGGAGATTGTGAGAAGCATGGAACCACCTCTTAATTGCTGTTGTTCCCAAGTCCACCCTGACCCGGTGTGGTAGCACCTGTTAGGGTCTCACATATGGGTAAATAGTCGACCCCCAAATTGGTGTCAAAAATTGGAGTAGATAGTCTAAACTATCGCCCGGTTCACACTCCACCCACGTCTATTGAACAGGTGTAGAGGCTCATTCCTTGTTCCCTGTTTAGGATGAGGTTTCCGGCTTTCTCTTTTCCAATCTTTTCACTTTTTTTTCTTTCAATTGGAGTAGATTGACTAAACTATCGCCCGGTTCACACTCCACCCACGTCTATTGAACAGGTGTAGTGGCTCATCCCTTGTTCCCTGTTTAGGATGTGGTTTCCTGCGTTCTCTCTTCTAATCTTTTCACTCTTACGTAGCCCCCTGCACATCAGTGGCATTACCGCCTTGCTCGGGGTGATATGATTAAAAAATTTTTCACATGAAATTAAAGACAAAATATGATGTTTTCACGATTAAACATAATAGACATTCATTCTCTGTTATATTTAACAATATACGTTTAGAATATATATACTAAACAGTTACAGGTCAGATTTAAATTAGACTAAACAGTTGTATTACAAAATTTTAAATACATATTTGAAGGACAATGAAGATTTAACATGTAGATATTTGGGTAAGGAAAATCAACCATGGTTTCTACCTTTTTGGTTTCTTCGGGTGTTTTGTTCTGAATATTTCCAGTTGCTGATCTTCTCTAACTACCTACCTACCTATATATATATATATATATATATATATATATATATATATATATATATATGTTGTCTATTAGCCTAATTTTGGCACAAGGACACAAGCATGAGGCACCTAGTAATGATCAAACGGATTACCTAATAGTAAAGTAGAACCAGCTCGTTAACCACTTCCTAAGGCAAACATTGTATATATTTCCGTTGTTCTTTACCCAAACACCATATAGTCTATTTTGTTATTGAACCACTCGAGGTCGGAGGTTACAGGGTAAGAGGCATAATTTATGGGGATGTGTGGGAAAGATAATAGTTGACCTTAGACATGAACTGATTAAGATTGCAGTCCTCGGCAAATCACACACGCGCGTGCACACACACACACACACACACACACACACACACACACACACACACATATATATATATATATATATATATATATATATATATCTTCTGCTCCGATGAACTTAGATCACTGGTCCCGCCTAAGCACGAATTTACACGAGATACTAGATTAGCAACAAGGTCCCAACCTTTTCCAGTAAAACAGATAAGATGTAACCGTAAATTCTACTCCAACAGCTTCTTTTCTCGCGCTTCCCGCCTGTGGAATTCCCTTCCACATGTCTGCTTTCCCGAGAGCTACAATCTCCAGGAGTTTAAATGTAATGTCAATAGACACCTCCTATCACACTAACTAGCATCTATTCTCCCAACACTCTCACCATCTATCCAAACCTCATTCTCGGTATCCTTACCTGTCTATCACCCTCCTTCTGACATTTCCTATATCTAACCATCCTTTCTCACCACTTTCCCCTCTATGTAATCCCCATGCGCAATAGTGGTAGTGAAATGCCTTGCTCGGGGTGAAAAGATTATATATATATATATATATATATATATATATATATATATATCAATTATTTCGAGATAACATGTATTACTAAACTAATAGAACAAGAGGAATAATATTCTTAGGGTAAGTTTATTTTTCCTTGTGTTTTTATTCATATATATATATATATATATGTGTGTGTGTGTGTGTGTGTGTGTGTGTGTGTGTGGGTGTGTGTATTTAGGCATCAATTTTTTTTTTAGACATGTCAGATTAAATAAATTGCAAACAATGTCTGCTTCAATGTTTTGTTCCCACGAACATGAAGCAAGAAGAAAATTTACAGTAATTTTTAGCAACAGAGTTTCCCGGTTAGTTTTTCTTACCACAAATCACACCCTTGAAGATGATCTCGGAAGAAGAATGAATGTACTTTGGAACATCGAGAAATGAATAATAAAATCATCTGTCAAAGTTACAGCTAATTTCTTACATATTTTAACAGTTAACCGGTGGTTCACGAAACTTCAAAGTCGGCGTGACTGAAACACCACTGCGTAGTTAAATGAAAAACCTCTCGATCTTAATTCTCTCTCTCTCCCTCTGTATATATATATACGCTCTCACACTCTGATTAAGCATTCTGGAAGAATGGTAGACTTTGAAAAAATCAGTAGCTACTCTAGCTTCTACGCATCGCTCATTCCTTAATGAATTAGAGCACTCTGGCTACTGGCGTATGATACATTATACGCTAAAAGTCTGCCTTTTTCTGCCAAGCGCCCATAGCTCAGAGGCAGAATTACCGACTGACGCTAATTCGGTCGGGTTTCAATCCTGGGTTAAAAAGCAATCGGAGTCTAACCGTACTGATAAGCTGTGATCAGCAAAGCAGATCTCTCTGCGAATGACAATGTATATATATATATATATATGTGTGTGTGTGTGTGTGTGTGTGTGTGTGTGTGTATATTTGTATGTCTGTCTATATATATATATATATATAGAGAGAGAGAGAGAGAGAGTCATCCACAGACAGATCTGTTTCGCTGTATCACAGCTCATCAGTACGGTTAGACTCCGATTGCTTTTTAACCCAGGATTGAAACCCGAAGGAAGTGGCGTCAGTTGGCGATTCTACATCTGGGCTATGGGCGTTCGGTGGAAGAAGGCAGACTTTTTAACGTGCATATTATCATTATACGCGCTCATTAGACAGAGTGCTATAATTCATTTTACTGAATGACCGATGCGTTTTAATATATATATATATATATATATATATATATATATATATATATTAAAAACATAGGATATATATATATATATATATATATATATATATATATATATATAAACCAACAGGCATTGTGGAAAAAACAAGATGAACAGTATATAATAAAAAAAACCGAAATAAATATCTCAGATGTTGGGATTGAAACCGGTCGGTCGTTCTTCCTTCGTTTTTTTTTATCTTTTACTGTTCATCTTGTTTGCTTCCACAATGCCTGTAAGTGTTAAATTTCATTTGTTTCTGGCCTTAATACGGTTTTGTACTACTAATAATTTATTACAATATATATATATATATATATATATATATATATATATATATATATATATATATATATATATATTGCTATAAACATTATTGATATGAAACATTTAATTTTATTTCATACAGTGATCGGATCGGATCAAATGTCGGTAATATTTTAAAGGTCAATAAGTAAATTATTATCGATGGAGGTTCAAAGCGCAATAAATGTAGATATCAAATTTAAATTTAAAACACCTTTAAATTGATTATATAATTGTGAAAATAAATAAATCATAAAATATAATGATATGAAAGGCAAGTCTTTTCTGTAATAAACAATATTAAAAGTAAAAATCGACCACGGCTAGAAACCTTGAAAAAGATTTAAGAGTAGTCCTGTCCAAAATTCGATCTTGCAAATAAAATATTCTAAAAATATGTTAAGCTCAATTTTTTTGTTAATGTTAAATTATACCAAGCACAAATATAATTAAGGATAAACTTTATTTGCTTCAATTGTTATTTTTTTATTTCAAGTTATAATAAATTGTGTTGTTTGTGTTAAATAAATCATAAGACTATACGCTTGTTTTCACTTTATTTTGAAGATCAACATTGAAGTGTGTCGCAAAAGTTCAACTACAAGTTCAAGTGTGCAGTAAGATAAAAAAAAGGGTAAAAAAAATTTAAACTATTTATAGTCGACTCTCTCTCTCTCTCCCTCATTCTTTCTCCCTCTCTCGATATATATATATATATATATGAAAATATCTCATTTAGCTGATATCTAAACTTATTTATAAATGGAACTTTGTCTCTGTGTGTGTGTCTGTGCGTGTTTGTGTCCGTTACCTATAGACTCCTAAATGGCTGAACAGATTTTCTTGAAAATTTACACAATTATGAATCAAATTTGATTAAAATCGGACCACCCCTTCTATAACCCGATTTTTTCGATTATCGATTTTCGATATTTATCGGGGGTTCCTCGACACAAAACCTACCGAAGAACACTCGCAACTCGATAATCGAAAAAATCGGGTTATAGAAGGGGTGGACCGATTTTAATAAAATTTGATACACTCATAGACAAAGACATACGAAACGATATTCAGAAGTTTCAAGGTTGCAGTTCTTACAATAGTGCAGAAAAGCGATAATATATATATATATATATAATAAAGGCAAGATGTTTGTGTGTTTGTTTGTTTATCTGTCTGTATGTTCTTTATACAAATCCACAATTTTTATCCGATTCTCACCAAAATTCACACAAATATTCTTTAGGCTGAGTCTGAGCTCCAGGACCATGGATTAGTTTTATCCCTTGTTCCCTGTTTAGGATGTGGTTTCCGGCTTTCTCTCCTCTAATCTTTTCACGCTTACGTAGCCCCCGGCACATCAGATGCTCGGGGTGATATGATTAAAAAAAAAAGCTTTCATTACACCCGAGCAAGCTATACTGCTAGTATATATATATGTGTGTGTGTGTGTGTG
Source organism: Ascarosepion bandense (assembly GCA_037127315.1). Classification (NCBI taxonomy): domain Eukaryota; kingdom Metazoa; phylum Mollusca; class Cephalopoda; order Sepiida; family Sepiidae; genus Ascarosepion; species Ascarosepion bandense. The sequence continues at coordinate 1,744,536 of JBBBDQ010000794.1, read as the reverse complement.
TGTGTGTGTGATTGAGTGAGTGTGCTTGAGTGAGTGTGCTATTTAAGAATTGTAATTATTTATTAATCCGGACCATATAATCACATGCGGGTATCTATTAAAATAATCATTTAAGTAATCAAAAAAAAAAAAAATAATAATAAAGGTAAAATCCCAAAAGCCAATTTTTTCAATATTAATTTTATTAATATTAAAAATGATCCAGGTAGAGGGCTCGATGTAAATAGTGTTATCTATTTACAGAGCCAAATGTGTGACTTTTTGTACCATATTTGATTTAATAAAATGTTTATTTTGATCGTTGCTGAAGAACCGAGAATTTTATCGCGAAAATAGCTATTCAACGAATGCAGAATTCGGAATATATATATATATATATATATATATATATATATATATATATATATATATATATATCACCAAGTATATTTAACACATTTTATTGCCTGATGATGCTGTATTGAACACTGTAACTTGAAAGTATATAATAATAATAATAATAATAATAATAATAATAATAATAATAATAATAATAATAACCATCTATCCATGCTCCATTTCCGCAACTGAGCACTTTTTAAAAGTCAAAATCAGACTGTGGAATATATATCCACTAGTTTAAACCACACACACACACACACACACACACACACACACACACACACACACACACACACATATATATATATATATATATATATAGTGAAGTTAGTGGATGTGTATGAAAAGGCATTATGTCAATCCTTTAAGCGGGGAAGATTTGTATTTCTAGGAAATCAGTATTCGAAATCTTTGATTTAACCTGGGATCGAACATTGTGGCTCTGGCATTAAATAAATTATATCCCAGCCACAAGTTTAACTTCAGGACAACGGCATCACAAATTTTACAAGTATTAATGAACTACAAAACACTGTTCGGGAAGAAGAAAAAAATCTTTGTTCTACAATATTTTTTACCAACCCTGTTACCAGAACAAAATCTGAGAGATTAGATTTTTAAAAATAAGAATCGTGGCCTTCATGAAGTTTCTTTTTTTATATTTATGTAGTGTTTGATTTTATTAAATTGCCTTCATATTGATGAACTATATACATACAAAAAACAAAACAAAACAAACAAACCAAAAAAACAAACAAACTTGGAAACATTGTCCATAATAGTTAAGTTGCTTCTTTTTTCAGACACACCTTTTATTTTTTCTAATTTTAAATCTTGTTACTTCTTTGTAAGTTTATAATAAAATCGTTGTTTTGTTTCTAAAACACGTGCTGCTAAAACAAAAAATCCCGCGTTTTTTCATTCCTTTATGTTCTGCGTAGGTAACGAAAAAGGTGCGTGTACATTTACCACACTGAAGTTATTTGTGCGTGTGTTCGAGTGTGTAAAAGAGTGTATCTGTGGGTAAATATGTGTGTATGCGTTTAGGTCCAATTGAAACACACGCACGTAAAAAAAAAAGAAAAGAAAGAAAAGAAAGATGCAAACAAACAAAAACAAAAATCTCCCTCCATGATTCAATATGGCGTGGCGTCACTTAGTGACGTCAATTTTCCCGCGCTTTTCGCCGTGACGTCACGCTTATCCCTGAAGAACGGTTGTAGGAGGAGGTAGTAGTAAAAAGAGAAAGAAAAAAAAGGGGGTAAAGAAGGTATTAGAGAAGAGAAAGAAGCGTTTGCGCATTATTTGTACAAGGCATTGTGCGTGCACATCTGTATTCATGGACGGGTGTGGTTGTTTTCTAGCGGCTTCCCTCAGTGTGTGCGCGTCGGTATTTGTTCAATGCATTTGTTAATGTATTTGCCAAACATATGCGTACGTTAGTTGCTCATTGTTGTTAGAGGCCTTAAATGTGAATGCTTATTGAAGGAATTCTTTTACGCATTTCCTAAGGGCGCATTGTTTTCGAGTAGGAGTCGCTATGCAAATGTAAATGAGTCCTATTGTTTCATTACATTATTTTCCCTTCAGACCTTGGCGCTTGTGGAAGTTATCACCTTTTTTTTTTTTTAGTTTAATGTACGTTTAAATATTCAAGCTTAAGTTTTAAGCACACACACACACACACACACACACACACACACACACACACACCGAACAATTTTTTACGTCTTATCAACATTTAGTAGGTTATTTAAAAACTAGAAATTATTTTAAGATCGTAAAAATATGAAAAAGCTAATATATATATAACTATTCTGGCCGACAGATATATATATATATAAATATATTGTTTAATTATAAAAAATATAAAAATGTATCTACTCAAATACGAGTATCCAATAAAAATATTGTTTAAAAAAAATTAAGCTCTACTCTGTATCGAGCACTCTTTATAATAGTAAATGCTTGAACAGTGGGTTTTTAATCTTCGTGTTCTTTCATTATTTTGTAATATATATATTTTGTATATATATAAATAAAAGAAAAGAGAGAGATGGATATATAGATATAAAGAGGCTAAGAAATAGACAGATACATATATATGAAGAAGCTAATCTATCTATCTATCTATCTATCTGGTAATTTTTTATTACAATGGTTTATAAAAGCAATATATAACTACACAAAGATTTTTACGTTTCAGGACAATACTGTTCTTTTTCAGATGATAATCTAAAATATTCACCTGAAAAAGAACAGCATTGTCCTGAAACATGAAAACTTTCTTGTAGTGATATAGTCTCTTTATAAAACATTGAAATAAAAAAAAAATACAATATTAAGCTCTACTTTGTATCGAGAACTCTTTATAAATCAAAATGATTGAACAGTGGGTTTTAATCTACCTGTTCTTTTGCTTTCTCATATATATATATATATATATATATATATATATATATAGATAGATAGATAGATAGATAGATAGACAAATAGATAGACCAATATGAAAAAGCTAAGAGATAGATAGATAGATAGATAGATAGATAGATAGATAGATATGAAACGGTGATAGATTAGATTAGTCATATTTAAACAAACCGATATATATATATATATATATATATATATATATATATATATATATATATATATATATTTTAATTCAGATACTTCAATCCAAGGGAAAAAAGCAGGAAGGTAAATTCCAAAAAACCCGATCCTAATTAATATTAAAAATTTATTTTAATATTAAAAAATGATACAGGAAGAGAGCTCCATGTAATAAAATATTACAGAGCAAATATATATATTAAAAAAGGATTAATTCAAAGATGTTGAATAGCCATTTCGATATGAAGATCCCCACGGGGGACGACACATCACCTCAGCAACAGAAAGAACCTTTCAGAAACTGGAGAAAAATTAGTCTACTTTTCCTTTTTCCTTTTTAAATAGATTGCAAAGAAATTAAAAAATAAATAATAAAATAAAATAAAATAAAATAAAAAAAATTCAACATCTTTGAATTAATCCTTTTTTAATATATATATATATATATATATATATATATATATATTAATTGATTCATTGATTGATTGTTTACTTACTTAATTTCTGGTAATAATGAAATTAGAGCAGTGCAGATTTGTATTCAAAAGTGTTCAATAGAATGATATGGTAGAACTTTTTTGAATATTTTCCATTTGTAAACGAGTTATTACGCAACCTAGGTTTCTATCAAAGAGTGGCGTCTTCAGACAATTTGCATAGGTCGCGTAATAACTCGTTTACAAATGGTATATATATATATATATATATATATATATATGCAAAGGTAGATATGAACATATTAAGAGTATAATAGATAGATAGATTGAGAAATATGAAGAGTGTAATATATACATATCAAGAGACTAAGCAATAGCTAGCTAGGTAGATAGATATGAAGAGAGTAGATAGATATTAACAAATTGCACAAGATAGATATGATCAGACGTTTTTGTTTTCGTAGTAAAGTCCACCCTGTACAAGGCTCGGGGGCCACTCAAGATAGGGGATTACGTTACGGGGCAGTTTATACGGATAGGTGGGTTAAGATAACGGTTATCTCTAGTCGTGAACAGTTTAACAGTGTAGCGATCAGGAGAACATCATCTTGGGAGTCTATTCTTTAGAGAAGTGGTTCGCGGGAAGACGCTGTTCAAGTGGGACTTACTACTCAACGATGGAATATGTTGGGAATGTTGGTGATTTGCTGAAATTAAGTGGCATGGTGAGTCCTAGCTATTTGGAGATATTGCTATTTTACTGATACAAGTCCTACTTTGTAGGGAGGTGACTTCCTACAATTCTCTAGGGTATTTGCGCGTAAGTGATGATGATAAGAATCCGACTGGAAATTAACTTATCTCTACGATTTGCAATTCTGAGCTGCTCTCTATCACACCTTAGGGACATGCAAGTTTACGGAACCTAGAATTCCAAAGAAGTCACCCATCTACGGAAAGACCAGGCTCGACGTTCTTTAAATTCGCTAATCGTACTGGTAGAATTTTTGTGGAACAGTGGTTATCGGCTTGAAACGAGAAATCGGAGAACCAAGTTAGAATTTCAGTTGAAATTCGTTACTTTCACTTACACAGGAAAGGTATGAATCCGTCGATACTCCCTCTAGCTATGAATTAAATAGCAGGATATTAGGTTCTGTAATCTTGGTTGGCAACCGCAGAAATTAATGGCAACCTACTGCAGGAAAATCTTCTGCCTCTTTCAAGGAGGATCACGTTTGGCAGGCTGACTTGTTAATCCTACGAGAACTGGTTTTCCAACGTGATGTGGTCGGTGGGGGTAGAGAAACAGAGAGATAGAGATAGATATACCCAGATAGAAATAGAGTAGATAGATACACAAAAACATAAAGGAATGAAAGAGATAGATATTTGAGAAAGGCGCATAATTTTTGATTTCCCTAATCCCTGAATTTTTTTCAAGTTCGTATAGAAACTGCGATAAATTCCTTGAACATGTCAAATGCAATACATATTGTACAAAACAGCCGAGGTTTGACCGTGAGGTGAACTCAGGCAATGTGCATTTTAACAAGAAATAACAGTTTGATACAACACTACAATAACAAAACAATGAGGAAGTGTTCATGGCTTAGACCAAGTCAAAATGAAATGGATTACTCATCTAGTTTCTCCTAATTTAGAATTTCGCAGTGTAGGACCAAAATGGATTTTTTGAAAAGCGGCCGCTTGGTCAGTGATTATCACTCTTTGATGTTAGTCGCTCATTAAGAGTTAACATTAGCAAATCATTCGCGCATAGAAAAACGGTTGTTAACAGCAGTTGGTCGCATACGGCAGGTTCCAATTTATATATATATATATATATATATATATATATAGTGATGATCATCCACGTATACTGTCTTAATATGTATAGGAAAGAATATTAATAAAAAGTTTTGAATTTAAAAATGTACTTTTTTTTAACAGTATTTGTTTATTTTTATTATATTTTATATTTCAGACCGTCCTCGGTCCTTCATCAGAAACAAGTGATTTTTAAATTTGAATTAGAAACGTATTTCACGATAGCGTCCGAATATTTTTTGTGTTTACATCACGTGGTGTGTTTGTTCACAACATGCGGCACGTCCGTAGAGAAAGTCTGTTTGTTTTAGATAAAAAATTCTTGGAATATCTGAAAAAAATTTTTTTTTACCTATTGAAATATTTGTAAAGATTCAACACACCTAAGTCCCTATTTAACCCTAGCTTGTGTGTATTTAATTTTACTAGAATCATAGCCCGGCGTTGCCCGTGCAACTCAGAACATTTTTTGTTGATCAAATGAATTTTTAAAACGTCGGAAGAAAAATTAAATATACAGGCTAATTTTTTTTTTTTCTTAATAAAAAATATTTTAGTCGCGTTTGATAGCATCTTATATCTTAGATTCAGCAACCATCTTATATCTTAGATGTTTTACGGAGCTAATGTTATAATTGGTTGCATTGGCCAAAAAGTGCGAAAGGGAAAATTGCTGAACTTGTGTGTTGACCTTGCTTCCCTGTAGATATGTGTTCCTAGAAAGTTTGAATGGCGTAGCTTAAAATATGAAGGCGTGCATAGGGAACAGTCACACACAGACTCACAGATTTCTTTATATATATATATATTCTAATTAAAAATTAATGCAGACACGTTATTTCATGGTAACTCGGAAGGGAGCCTATTTCAGTCGAACCATCATCAGCTTCCATCCTTATTTTACAAAGGATTTTTCTTTCTCCGCCTTAATTTTTCTTATATTTGTTCTATATGTATTCATATACATATATTTAGAACTCTCTTAGAGCGTTATCCTACCACTGTATGTACAGGATACTCCTTTGGATTCTTCTATACCCATATTACATGCTGATATATATATATCGTTTTTTAAAATTTTTATTGCTATTTCATCTTTGTTGTAATTCTGGTGCACTTGGTATTATATGTTAATAGCGTTATTGGCAATATTATGTTTGTGACTGTGGCTCTTATTAAAATTGTTGTTTAATGAAATTAGATTTGCTTGTCGACTATGTAATTAGTTTACCCATTATTGATAAGTATTTTTATTTATATTATTTAATTCTTTAAGGAAAATTATTTTGGATGAGTAAATATGTTTAGCTTTTTGGATTAGGTTATTAATGACAGATGTTTAATATTTTTTGAAAGCATTCAGAGCTGTAGCACAGAAGGCAACTAGAGTAAGCTTTCAATATAGATGTAGCAAAATTAACTTCGTTCTAGTCAATGAGAATCTCTAGAAATGGGAAGTTTTTATTGAAAATACATCAAATTTATTATCAGTTAAAAAATTTAAAACTGCCAACCTAATTATCAAACAATAACAGAATGCCAATAATCTAATCTAATCTAAACTTATTTATAAATGGAACTTTCTCACTGTGTGTGTGCGTGTCCGTTACCTATGGACACCGAAACGGCTGAACCGAATTTCTTGAAAATTTACACAGTTTAATTATAAGCGTCTGCAAGTGTTCTTAGCTAGGTTTTGTGTCGAGGTACCCCCGATAAATATCGAAAATCGATAATCGAAAAAATCGGGTTATAGAAAGGGTGGTCCAATTTTAATCAAATTTGATACACTCATAGACAAAGACATCAGAAACGATATTCAGAAGTTTCAAGATTGCAGTTCTTACAATAGTGCAGAAAATCAATAATATATATATATATATATATATATATATAAAAGGCAAGATGTTTGTGTGTGTGTCTGTTTATCTGCCTGTATGTCTGTATTTTTTTCAGCCCTTTTATTTTAGTTTTTGCCGAGGGTTTGGCTCTAAGTAGGTATAATTGTAGTTCTTAGTCTTAGCCATGATACCATTTACTCAGAGGATTTATTTAGAGTTCAAAATTCAGTTTACGATGAAAAAAACTTATTTGATATCGATACCCGGAAATCAAAATTTGACTTACATCCACTCATTTTTCTTTCAGTCTACGGTTTCGCTTTAACTGGAAACAACTATTGCTTTTTAGTCTTTCGTGCCAACGTCCAAAGAATCTGATCTCCAGGATCATGGATTAGTTTTAAAGCTTTCATTACACCCGAGCAATGCCGGGCTATACTGCTAAAATTCAAAATTCCTAAAATTAAATTACGGGAAATATTTTTCAACTTTTGAAATATTACTACGTATATTATATATAATAAAAGACGCTCATGTAATTTTCTTATATTTTAGAGATGACTTCTTCGTAGAACAACAATCATTATGTCAACAGGTGTCAACGCCTCGTCAATTACATAAAACATGGCAATGTGGATTAAAAAAACAGATGCTGTTTTGTTTCCAGACAAAGTTCCATTTATAAATAACTTTAGATATAGTCATCGCTCTTATTTTCTGATAATGTCATGTATGGTCGTCCATACATTAAAAAATGGGCACGTTGCATAATATTTTATTAGTAAATAAAACTTAATAACGATATCACTGTATCTATCCTGCACATATACAAATCTACCACCCGCCCATGTATTGAATACTGCTGCCATATCTGGTCGGGTGCCCCTGCTACTTTCCTTAGGTTTCTTGACAAAATACAAAGGAGAATCTATAACGTGGTTGATACTGATTTGGCAGACCGGCTACTACCACTCTCTCACCGGCGTGATGTGGCTTCTCTGTGCCTCTTCTACAAGTACTTTCATGCTTCTGCTCCGATGAGCTTAGATCACTGGTGCCGCTTAAGCACGAATTTACACGAGATACTAGATTGGCAACTACGTACCTTCCTTTTACAGTTAAACAGTAAGATGTAACCGTAATTTCTACTCAAACAGCTTCTTTTCTCGCGCTTCCCGCCTGTGGAATTCCCTTCCACAAGCCTGCTTTCCCGACAGCTACAATCTCTAGGTGTTTAAATGTAGGGTCAATAGACACCTCCTATCACACTAACTCCCAATTATTCTCAGAACACTCTTATGTACCCAACCCTCATTCTCGGTATCCTTACCCGCCTATCACCCACCCTCTGTCATTTCCTATATTTAATCAGCCTTTCTCCACTCTACGTAGCCCCCTGCACAGTAGTGGCAGTGAAATGCCTTGCTCGGGGTGAAACGCTTATAAAAAAAAAACAAAAAAAAAACTTACCGGATGGCCGTAATGCCAAGTTTTAAAAGATTTATATATTATAAATTGTTATAATAATAAAAAAAAGAAAACAATTCTTGAAAAGATTCATTATTCATTGTCAGTTTGAAGACAATTGTGTCCTTAATAAATCTTATTTATAAAAGTTATTAAAAGGTTTTCTAATTAAATAATGTCATAGTTTTATTGCATTTTTTATTTTACGGTTGGGAGCAGATATTTGGGAAATGAGTAATAGTTTGAAAAATGATTGATAATTTTACATTCTCGAAGGAGTAGTGCCTTTAACTAAAAAATTTTTTTGGATGAAAATTTAATTTCTCGAAATTTCATAAAATTGAGTGGAGTTACATACGTAAAATCTAAAAAAAAAATCTAATTTATTTGTGAATAAGAGCTGGAAGTTTCATTAAACTCCAACAATTATTTGAGTTTTGCAAGACATTCCAAATTATGTGATTTTTTTTGTCATGGGAAAAATGGGGTTAAAAAACACTTATCGTAAATATTACGTCGAAAAAAAAAATTACGGAAAAAAAAAAAAAAAGAGAAAAAGAGATTTAACCAAAATTTCGAAAGTGCTAGAAAGAATTAAAAAAATTAATAAATTAATAAAAAATACTTTACTTTCTTGATAATAAAATAAAGGTTTTGATGAACAAACTTTCTTTTTATTAAGTTTGGGGCCATTTTATTCATACTATGCTGTTTTTCAGCGAAAAAGTGGAGGTTCCTAACCAAAATTCTAGTTACGAGGTGACCAATATGAATCGAAATAATATCTTTCAAAATTTAGTTTGTGACCCAAGACTGCCAATCATTGGACTACGGAAGCCACTTGCATTGTTTATCTGTACACATTGGCTATTTTTTTTATCGAATCTGACACAAGACTCCAAATTTGGGGCCACCAACAAGAATCGAAATCACTACCTTGGCTATTTGGTGCACAATCCAAGCGTGCTTACCACCGGGCTGAAATAGGCGCCCCGGATTGCGTGTATTTATTATTAGAAATTGTTTAAGTAACCAGTGATGCGTCATTGTAAACAGATAAGTTGTCCCACGACTTCACAGACACGTAAATCCCCTGATCTATTTGTGAAGCGCTCGCTGAGCGGGTTTTAGCTTTTTCTCTTTTGATGACATCCTATTCAAAAATTGAAACCAAATAATTCTTTTAAGTGAATATCTGGCAAAATATTTTAGCGATCCGCCCGTCAAATGTTCTTTAATTTTTTGGTGATATACTCATCCATGTCTACATGTATATATTTTTCATAAAAGTAGTCTTATCTTATGTGATGTCTGTGTGTCTGCTACTCTATGTATGATGTCAGTCTCTCTCTCTCTCTCTCTCTCTCTAAACTTATTTATAAATGGAATTTGTTTGTGTGTGTCTGCTTGTGTGTCTGTGTGTGTGTGTGTGTGTGTGTATGTCCGTTACCTATAGACTCCGAAACGGCTGAACCGTGTTCTTGAAAATTTACACAGTTGTACTATAAGCGTCGGCGAGTGTTCTTAGCTAGTTTTTGTGTCGAGGTACACCCGATAAATATCGAAAATCGATAATCGAAAAAATCGGGTTATAGAGGGAGTGGTTCGATTTTAATCAAATTTGATACACTCATAGACAAAGACATAAGAAACGATATTCAGAAGTTTCAAGGTCGCAGTTCTTACAATAATGCAGAAAATTTGATATTGATACCAGGAAATGAAAATTTGTTACATTCATTCATTTTTCTTTCAGTCTACGGTTTCGCTTTAACTAGAAACAACTATTCCTTTTTAGTCTTTCGTTCCAACTTTCCAAAGAGTCTAAGCTCCAGGACCATGGATTAGTTTTAAAGCTTTCATTACACCCGAGCAACACCGGGCTATACTGTTAGTCTGTAATAATAATAATAATAATAATAATAATCTCTTTTCTATTTTTAATCATTTCATCCCAAACAAATTGATAACGTCACTAAAACGCAAGGGGCTACTGAGAGTGAATGAACCATAAAATGAATAAAAACGACGAAAATACGGAAGCTGATGATTGATGTTGGATTCAAATGTTTAAAAATCGTACTTGACAGGATTGCAAGTAGTCAAAAGAAAGTTCCACAAGCGAGAAGTGCGAGAAGAGAAACTATTAGAATCAAATTTACGGTTACATCTCGCTATTTCAACATAGATAAAATGATGAGACCTAGCATCCAATCTAGTACAACGCTTAAATTAATAAAACGTAACAACGCATCACTTTTGATTGTTAAGCATTAATGCCTCTAAAACAAAACTACTCTCCTTTAACCACTACAGAGAAACTTTTCTATCAGCCACTAGCATGGCTGATACTAATCCCATGCACCTCCTCGGCTGATACTAATCACACTGCGCCTCCTCGGCCTCAATCTCTCAACCGACCTGAAGTGGATGCACAACATCGATTCAATAGCTGCATCTTCTGCTAGAAAATTTGGATTACTGTGGCGTGTCAGAAAGTTTTTCTCATCAGAATCCATCAGGCACATTTATAAATCTAGCATTCGTCCGTACATTGAATACTGTTGCCATACCTGCTTGAGTGCTCCTGCTATTCATCTCGAGATTCTTGAGATGGGAAGAAGTTTCTCTAATGTAATCAATCCTGATCTTGCACATTTATAAATCTACCATTCGTCCGTGCATTGAATACTGTTGCCATATCTGGTCAGGTGCTCCTGCTATTCATCTCGAGATTCTTGACATGGGAAGAGGTTTCTCTAATGTAATCAATCCTGATATTGCACATTTATAAATCTATCATTCTTCCGTGCATTAAATACTACTGACGTATCTGGTCAGGTGCTTTTGCTATTCATCTTGAGTTTCTTGTCAAAATTCAAAAAATGATCTGCAATATTCGATCTTGACTTGGCATCTCGACTTCAGTCACTTTCTCACTGACTTGACGTGGTTTCCCTCTGTCTTCTCTACAAATATTTGCATGGCAACTGCCCTGACGTGTTTTTTCCTGATGCCCCGACCACACGAATTTAAGTGTCCTACTAGATAGGTATCCAGGTCCCCCCTTTTACGTTGAAATAGTTAAATGTAACCGTCATTTGTACTCCAATAGTTTATTTTTTCGCACTTCCAGCCTGTGGGACTCACTTCCATTTACTTGATTTCCTGATAGCTGCAAATTCCAGAGGTTTAAGTGCAACGTCATTTGCTATCTTCTATCTTGAATCTCGTTCCTCTTTTATCTTTTTCTCAATTCCATCTGTATCCAGTCTTTAGTCTCATTGTAACCTCTTGCGTACCATTGTCGACCCCGCCTTGCGTGGGGTGAAATGATTCAAAAAAAAGAAAAAAGAAAAGAAGCATTGTTCGTGTTTATATATGTCAGGACGTAATACAACTGGGGCCATATAATCCAGTATCAGCTGCCCTAAATTGGCTCATCGGCGACTCAACTGGTTCTCCTACCAAGCTTTTCAAGTTAGGAGATTAGCTAGATATCTGGAATTAATAAAAAAAAACAAAACAAAAAAAAAAAAAACAACAACAAAAATCATTTGAACCTAATTGTAGGGTCAAGGGTCATCTAGCACAGAAGGGACTGGGACTGTAGAATTGGCTCTATAGTGGTATCCAAAGCCTGGGTGGTGAAGACACTGTATCGCTGGGCAATAGGGCTACATAGGATGAAGTGTACGTTTACCTCGACGGAACAATGCAAACTTTAAAGTCTGAGAACATCAGCAGTGGTTTGAACTTGAGAGGTGTGGGCGCCGCCAGATCATCTTGCCTCAAACACGCTATGCAGGAAGGGATACCTCTTCGGCTTTCAACCCTGTTATGTGGCAGGGACTGGTTAGGTGCTCAGTTAGACAGTGACCATACGATCACACCTTATTATGAACAACAATATATTTTTATAGAAGACTTTCTAACAATATATTTTATAACAAAATGACCGACTACATTTTTATAAAAGAATTACCAACAATATATTTTATAGCAAAATTAACAACAGTGTATTTTTATAGAATAATTACCAACAATATATTTTTAGTAAAATCACCAGCCTTACATTCCTATAGAAGATTAACAACAATATATTTAATAGCAAAATAATGAAGAATGATCGATCAACAATATATTTTATAGCAAAATGACCAATAATGCATTTTTAGAGAAGGACTAGTAACATTATATTTTTTTATCAAAATGACCAAGAATGCTTTTTTTGTAAGAGAATTAGCAATAATATATTTGAAAGCAAGATAACCAATAATGCTTTTTTTTTTACAGAAGAATTACCAACAATATATTTTATAGCAAAATGACCAATAATGCATTTTCATGGACGAATAGCTAGGAATATATTTTATAGAAAAATGACCAACATTCATTTTAATTGTAATTAAACCCATAAAAATAATATTTTAGATATTAAATAAGCTATAGAGATTAATATACCACCAAACAGCATCCACCGACCAGCGTCGTATGAGCATATTTTATTTTGGTTTCCGTAGGGGGATAAATTTAATATTTACAGTAAACTACCCCTCCCCATTAACTTTTTAAAAAATTTGTATTTTTTATATTCATTTTATTGTAGTGTTTATTGTATCAGTCAGTTAAGTTCCATGCAAGATACACGCTTGGGCGATCATGTCTCGAAAGAGACATGACTGACTGGGCAGAAGATTTTCCCGCAGTAGGTTGGCATTACATTTTATAGTAACCTGGTTGCCAAACAAGCCCATAGAACCCGGTTGTTCTTTTATTTAACCCATAGCTCGAGGAAGAGACGAATTAATATCTTACCCATGGCTATTTGCGTGTAAGTGAATGCAACGAATTCTTGGCCTATAGGCATATGAAACAAAGTGTTAAAATAATTATTGTTTCTGGTCGCGAAGCCTATTACTAAAGAAATTTAATTTTCCACGTTGGAGTAGATAGACTAAACTATCGCCCCGTTCACATTCCACCCTCGTCTATTGAACAGGTGAAGAGGCTCATCCCTTGTTTCGTGTTTAGGATGCGGTTTCCGGTTTTCTCTTTTCCAATCTTCTCACTTTTCTTTCTTTTTTTTTTCAATTGGAGTAGATAAACTAAACTATTGCCCGGTTCACACTCCACCCTCGTCTATTGAACAGGTGAAGAGGTTCATCCCTTGTTTCCTGTTTAGGATGCGGTTTCCGGTTTTCTCTTTTCCAATCTTCTCACTTTTCTTTCTTTTTTTTTTTCAATTGGAGTAGATAAACTAAACTATCGCCCGGTTCACACTCCACCCTCGTCTATTGAACAGGTGAAGAGGTTCATCCCTTGTTTCCTGTTTAGGATGCGGTTTCCGGTTTTCTCTTTTCCAATCTTCTCACTTTTCTTTCTTTTTTTTTCAATTGGAGTAGATAAACTAAACTATTGCCCGGTTCACACTCCACCCTCGTCTATTGAACAGGTGAAGAGTTTCATCCATTGTTTCCTGTTTAGGATGCGGTTTCCGGTTTTCTCTTTTCCAATCTTCTCACTTTTCTTTTTTTTTTTTTCAATTGGAGTAGATAAACTAAACTATCGCCCGGTTCACACTCCACCCTCGTCTATTGAACAGGTGAAGAGGCTCATCCCTTGTTTCCTGTTTAGGATGCGGTTTCCGGTTTTCTCTTTTCCAATCTTCTCACTTTTCTTTTTTTTTTTTTCAATTGGAGTAGATAAACTAAACTATCGCCTGGTTCACACTCCACTCTCGTCTATTGAACTGGTGAAGAGGCTCATCCCTTGTTTCCTGTTTAGGATGAGGTTTCCGGCTTTCTCTTTTCCAATCTTTTCACTCCTATGTAACCCCCTGCACATCAGTGGCTTTACCGCCTTGCTCGGGGTGAGATGATTAAAAAAAAAAAAGATACAGGGACAAAGGGAGGATATTCTGTAGGTCGTTTGCAGGTTACACCTAGGGGTCTTTGTAAATCCCCACCCACTTTTTTTTGTAATCAGCTTTCAATTTGTTTTCATGTGAAAGAATCGACATGTCCTGAACTATAGGCAAGAGACTGAGAGAAGCTCAGTTAGAACAGAGCTTTTCTTCTTCTCAAAACCAGTCATTTAATCTCTTTTCTTTTCTTAACTTCTTCTTTCTTTTATAAAATATTTCCGGCATCTCTTAGCATTGTTTTCTTTCTCCAACTTCGTCGCACCTGCCAGAACCACTGAGAAATGCCCGCCAAATCCACCCACGTGTTTTTTATTCTATTTCCTTCTCTTCAATTAAAAAAAAACTTTTAATTTAGCATAAATTCTTAATTTACAACCATGCAAGTTGCAGGTTCACTAGTAATTTCGCTTGAAAGAGTTTAATTGTTAGCTCCGTTTCCCAATCATAATTGGGAAATTTTCGTTTTAAGTCCCGTCGCTTTTCCCCTTCAAATTTATCCAAAATAGAATTATCTCTGTGCAAATTTATATGCTGAACTCAAATCAAGTGTTAGTTGGGGTTACATTTGAATTTTTGAAAATCAAACATAAAAAATGCAAATGTAATTAATTTAGAAGTAATGTCAAATTATTAGGTAAATTTTCGTTTTAGGTGCCGACGGCTTTTCCCTCTTCAAATTTATCCAAAATAGCATTATTTCTGTGCAAACTGCAGAATGACGGACTGCGCATATGATCGAATTTTGGCAGATTTTTTGTCGATTTTTCTTCATTTACTGATACATCAGGTGATGTACTTCCGGGAATTAAAGTAATGCGCTATTGTATTTCTACGCTTATTACTTTCAAAACAGGAAGTACATCGCCGGGAGTTTCAGTAAAGGACGAAATTTGACCGAAATTGCTGCCTACGTAAAACGTCATTCTGCAGTTAATTACATGAGTTCGTGAGAGTTACGGGAGAGAAAAAGTGCGAGATATGGTTCGTTTTTATGGACTTTCAAATCAAAAAAGGTAAGTTTCTTCAATAACTAATTGTTGATTTGAGTTCAGCATATACATTTGTATAGAAATAATGTTATTTTGGATAAATTTGAAGGGGGGAAAGCCGTCGGCACCTAAAACGAAAATTTATCTCATAATTTGACATTACTTCTAAATTAATTACATTTGCATTTTTTATGTTTGATTTTCAAAAATTCAAATGTAACATGAATCGCTATCTTCTTAATTCTTGATATTTTATGTTCATTCTAATTTACCACCATGTCAGTTGCAAGTTCAGTACTAATTTCTCTTGAAGGGGGTTTAGTTGTTAGCCCTCTTTCCCAATCATACTCTGACATTACTTTTAAATTATTTACATTTTATTTTTTGATGTTTGATCGTTAAAAATTTAAATGTAATATCAATCAATATCTTTTGCCTTCTTAATACTTAATCTTTTATTGTTCCCTCTTATTAATAATAGTTTTACTCATATTAATCAAGATTAATTAAGATTAAGAAAGAAGAATCTGGAACAATGACAGCAGCAACTGTTAGCATAAAACTTACGGTTATATTCTAGCCGTCTCAATTGTGAAATGATGAGACCGTAACGCCAACCTAGTACTGCGCTTACATTCATTCATAAAATCTAGGTACTAAAGAGGAAAGTTCAACAGAGCAATTACCATGAAGATGTTAAAATGAATAAATAATAATAAAAAAAACAAAAACACGGAGAAGCTACATTACGACGGTGGAAAGAGATTGAAACCGGGATGCCAAGTCAGGACCGATAACATTGCACGTATTCTTCTTTGAATTTAATAAAAAATCTCTAAATAGCAGGAACACTAGACGAAATGTGACAGCAATATTCTAAGCCAGGACAAATGGTAGACTTATAAATGCGTAAAATAGATTCTGGCGAGAAAAGTTGTCTAGCATGACACGGGAAAGCAATTTTCTTAAAATTGAATCCGATAAATCCAAATGCAGATCGTGCTTTTGGCTACGTGGTACGATGACGGATATCGGTCATGTGTGGTGACGTATATATATATATATATATATATATATATATATATATAATACAGAATCGCAATTAAGAAATTTGACAAACGTTTTATGGAAACTAGATTTAATTACGCGTTTCGCATTTCCAATAATCAAAACTTTTCAATGGAACGTTTTCCATTTGTCACATTTCTTAAAAGAAAAATTTTGGGATTCTGTATTCTATTTAAAAAAACAAAAACATATATTCTTGACAAAGAAAAAATCGTAACCTATTTTAAAAAAAAGATTGTCGACACAGGAAACTTAGATAGGTCAGAAAACATATATTGTCGACACAGTAAACGTGGATAGATAAAAAAACATATAATTTCGAAACTGAGAACGTGGATAGATCAAAAAACATATCGTCGGCACAGAAAACGTAGGTGGATCAAAAAACATATTTTGTCAACACAGGAAATGTAGATAGATCAAAAAGCATATATTTTTGGCACAGGTAACGTTGATAGATAAAAAATAATCATATATTGTCAGCGCAAGAAACGTGGATAAATAAAAAAACCGTATATTGTCGACACAGATGACGTGGATATATCAAATAACATATATTTTCAACATAGGAAACGTGGATAGATAAAAAAAGCATATATTGTCGAGGCAGAAAAGGAGGATAGCTCAAAAAACATATTGTTGACACAGGAAACGTGGATAGATAAAAAAGCATATATTGTCGACACAGAAATGGTAGATAGCTCAAAAAACATATTGTCGACACAGGAAACGTGGATAGATAAAAAAAAGGCATATATTGTCGACACAGTAAAGGTGGATTGCTCAAAGAAATATTGTCGACACAGGAAACGTGGATGGATAAAAAAAAGCATATATTATCGACACAGAAATGGTAGATAGCTCAAAAAACATATTGTCGACACAGGAAACGTGGATAGATAAAAAAAAGGCATATATTGTCGACACAGTAAAGGTGGATTGCTCAAAGAAATATTGTCGACACAGGAAACGTGGATGGATAAAAAAAAGCATATATTATCGACGCAGAAAAGGTGGATAGCTCAAAAAACATATTGTCGACAGAGGAAAAGTGGATGGATAAGAACAAGCATATATTTTCTACACGGAAAAGGTGGATAGCCCAAAAAACATATTGTCGACACGGTAAACGGGGATAGATAAAAAAAGCATATATTATCGTCACAGAAAAGGTGAATCGCTCAAAAAACATATTGTCAACACACGAAACGTGGATAGATAAAAAAAAAAGCATATATTGTCGACACAGAAATGATGGATAGCCCCAAAAAAATTTTCGATACTGGAAACGTGGATAAATAAAAAAAGTATATATTGTCGACAGAGAAAAGGTGGATAGCTCAAAAACATATTGTCGACACAGGAAACGTGGATAGATCAAAAAAGCATATATTGTCAACACAAAAAAGGTGGATAGCTTAAAAAACATATTGTCGACACGGTAAAAGTAGATAGATAAAAAAAAACAAAAAAACAAAAGCCTTTTTACTTTTGACCCATTCAGAAGGGTTATACGAGGATTTGACTTGGATTCCGTCCAGAAAATTAAATTTGAACTTGTTACTTGAGGATTTGTCTTTAATTCAAAACTAAAATCTGAGAAAAATATATGAACAACATTCGGCATAAACTAAGAATTGTAAAGAAAAGACAAAATAAATGTTAAAGAGTTTTTGAAGTCACTCATTTCTTTTGTTTTAATCACGAGAAAAATCAGCTTAAGGAAAAATATTAACAATTCATTATTTAATCATATGCACAAATACACATTTCGTTCTTTCGTTTTTTGGATCTAATGAACACTGGAATGATAAAACACCTAATCATATATATTTGTCAATCAAATCTATTTTACATTTGTCAAATTTCTTACACCAATATAACAAAAGATCCTTGAGGCAAGATTCATTAAAAAAAATTGAACCGTCAATTAATAGAACCAGCTATGAATACTGTAGTAATGTTTTTATTTATTTATTTATTTTTTTTTAATCATATCACCCCAAGCAAGGCGAAAACACCACTGATGCGCAGGGGGCTACGTAAGACTGAAAAGATTGGAAAAGAGAAAAACCGGAAACCATATCCTAAACAGGAAACAAGGGATGAGCCTCTTCACCTGTTCAATAGATGTGGGTGGAGTGTGAACCGGGCGATAGTGAAAAGTTCTAAAATGCTTATAGAAAGAACTATTTTTTTCATGCTTTAACACGTGCATGACCATAGCATTACATTTTGGGTAATTTTCACATTCTAATGAACGCTAAGCAATTTGTCAACCGCTATATTTAAAACAAAAAGAAAATTTACAGTAATTTTTTAACAACACAGTTTTGCAGTTACTTTTTTGTTATCCCAACTCATACCCCTGAAGATGATCTCGGAAGAAGATCGAAAGTAATTAAGAACATCAAGAAATGAATAATAAAATAATCTGTCAACGTTACAGCTCATTTCAAACATCTTTCAATTATAGTACGCGAAAGATTATCAGTAAGTATGAACGGACATAATTAAAAAATAAGCAGACACAATGCTTGCAATTTATTTAATCTGACATGTCTAAAAGAAAATTTGCTGCCTAAATAAACAAATTTTAATAATGATAATAAAATTACATTTAATTTATAATATTTGACAGTATTTTGGACCATTCAACCGCTCGTCAACCAAGAACCAGCTCAGATTTCTCTCCTAACTAGACAGCGCCCGACACCATTACTCTAATCCATCCATGTTTCACTGTCGCCTGCAAACATTCAATATTCTAAGTCTCATTCTGAATTCTCTGAACATAACCCCGTCTTGAATTTACTTTAATTTGACCAAATTACAAACTGCCAAAATTCATAAACTTTGCTTTCAAATTCTCTCGCTTAGTCCATACGCCTGTTCTTGTTAACCAGTGAAATAACGGGCTTCTTCCTTGCAACTCTTTTTTGATAGCCCAGCTCTTTCAAAGTATTTCTTACCGCATATGGTGATATTTTCATGCTGTTGGCGACATCTTTGATGCTCTGACGACCACTTCTGACGACTTCCAACTTCACCGTCTTTTTTGTTCGCTAAGACACAATGCTTGATCTTCCAAACGTCAATGGCCTTCTTTATTAAATTTCTTGACAATATTATTAAGCTTTTTCATGATTAACATGGAAAAGCCTAGCAATTTCGATATTTGACTTGTCACATTGATGCCATCTTATGATTCGTTCTCGTTGAAATTCATCAATTTTCTTACTTCTTATTTCATTGCAAAATATGTCAATTATCGTTCATAGTTGAAAGCTTGATACCAACATGGTATTGCCTGAAAAAAGAAAGAAGAAAGAACAGACGTTATTCTTCTTCTATGTGCCCTGTTCCTTCAGGACATAGGCGATTATGGCTTTCCACGTCTCCCTATCCCTGGTGGCTCTTAGCACGCCTTCTCCTGTTACAACATGCAACCCTGGTTCCATCATACACCTGATTAGATCCTTCAAATACGTTATCCGTTGCTTTCCTCTGTCTCTTTTTCCCTCTATCTGGCCTGTTAATATCAGGTTCTCTAAGCCCTCCTTTCTCATTGCATGTCCCAGGAACTTCAGCTGTTTCTTCCTGATACTCAGTATTAATTTCCTTTTTGTTTCCATCATTTCTATAACCTCATCATTGCTGGCATGCTCGATCCATGATATTCGCAGCATCCTTCTATATAATCACATTTCAGTTGCTTCAAGTTTTTCCTTCATCTTTGATATTATTGTCCAGCATTCACTGCCATATTGAAGGACGGACAACACATAGCAATCCTGTACTCTCTTCCTTGTTTCTAGCGAAACTCTCCTATTTCTTAATACTTTACCCAACTTCTGGAATGCTTCCTTCGCAATTCTAATTCGCCTTCGGATCTCTGTGTCGCACTTTCCGTCTTCTGTTATAACGCTTCCCAGGTATTTAAATTTTTTTACCTGCTTGATTCTGGTATCTCCGACCTGTATTTGGGTTTTGGGTTTTCCAATTTGTTCTTCGTATTTGATTTTCACGCTGTTAGTGTATTCTTTCTGTAGGTTGAGGTCATACAGGAGTGCGTTGTATTTCAGTTTCGGTGCTGCACTAGGCTTCTTCAATCTCCGGAGTTTCACCTTTAGTTTGCAAATGGCTGGGACGTGGTCGCTTTCACAGTCAGCGCCTGAATAGGCTTTGCTTTGAACCACTGCATTTCTGAATCTGCTGTTTATGGTTGTCATCTATCTGTTTTTTTGTGTCACCTTCTGGGCTTCTCCATGTCCATAGACATCGTGGGCGTTGTTGAAACCAGGTGTTAGTTATTAACTGGTCATTTGCCATGAACCATTGGACCCATTTTTCTCCTTGTTCGTTGCTGATTCCTAAACCAAAGTTGCCAGTTGTCATACCTTCCCTCTCCTTTCCTACTTTGGCATTCAAATCTCCCATGATGATTCTGATTTCTTGGCTTTTACATTGAGCGTTGGCATTGTCTAGAGATTCTAAAAAAGATTCTATTTCTTCCTCGGTGCTTTGGGTTGTTGGTGCATAGATGACTACAATTGCTATGTTGAACGGTCTCCCTTTCAGTTTGACCAGGAGAACTCTTTCGGAAAACTGGCAGTATCCCAAAACACATATCTTCATTTCTTTGTCCAGTATTAAGCCGACCCATTTTTCATTATTTTTGCCTCCTGCGTATATTATCCTTTGCACTCCACCCACGCCTATTGAACAAGTGAAGAGGCTCATCCCTTGTTTCCTGTTTAGGATGCGGTTTCCGGTTTTCTCTTTTCCAATCTTTTCACTCCTATGTAGCCCCCTGCACATCAGTGGCGTTACAGCCTTGCTCGGGGTGATATGATTAAAAAAAAATATTGTCGACACAGAAATGGTAGCTAGCACAAAAAACATATTGTCGACACAGGAAACGTGGATAGATAAAAAAAAAGCATATATTGTCGACACAGAAAAGGTGGATTGCTCAAAGAAATATTGTCGACACACGAAGCGTGGATAGGTAAAAAAAGCATATCTTGTCGACACAGA
Organism: Ascarosepion bandense; assembly: GCA_037127315.1. NCBI lineage: Eukaryota > Metazoa > Mollusca > Cephalopoda > Sepiida > Sepiidae > Ascarosepion > Ascarosepion bandense. The sequence continues at coordinate 1,722,944 of JBBBDQ010000794.1, read as the reverse complement.
AAAGGTGGATAGCTAAAAAAATATATTGTCGACACAGGAAACGTGGATGGATAAAAAAAGCATATATTATCGTCACAGAAAAGGTGGATAGCTCAAAAAACATATTGTCGACACAGGAAACGTGGATAGATAAAAAAAAGCATATATTATCGACACAGAAAAGGTGGATAGCAGTTTAACGTACTGACGTTCCATGTCCCCATGGTAATCCTTTCTTTGTTATGCACAGTCGCAGGGTAACGGCCCAGAGACACCTGTTGCTCAAGTCGTTCCTTCCCGGGCGAGGGACAGATTTTGGTAAAAACTGTTCTCTTTACTCCGTTGTTGCTAACAGTCGTCGGATGACAGTCAGGTGACACCTGTTACCCATGTCGGTCCTTACCGGGCGAGGAATTACTCTATTTGGAAGCAACCACCTTCACACCGTTAGGTTTAATATACTTTCGTTGTATAGCCATGATTATACGCAGGGTATATAGATAGTGGAGTGGTATCCTGTTGCCTTTTCCACGGTGATTTATTGAGACATCACCTCTAGTTAGCTGGCCGTTGACTCATCAAGAGTTCCTCCGCCCTTTGTAGGTTTAATTTTTTTATCCTACCGGGTTGCTAACATCCCGTCAAAAGTAGGGGGGAGTGGAAGAAAGAACATAAATATTTATAAAGTATATACTTAATATAAATTCAAACAAATAGTTATGTAAAAAAATGTCAATTCCCCTACTTACTTCAAACTAGCAAAACAGAATGCATCACATATCCAGTAAACAGAAGATATTTTCTTTGAAATTTCGTCCTTTATCAGAGAAAACTTCTGTTTCATTTGGATAATTCCGGCCAATGCATATTTTGCAATAGCATGTGGTTTAAGGTGGGAGGGGACAGAGAGACTAATTATCACTCTATTAAATATTTTACATTAAAAAATCAATTTTAAATTAAACATTTATATATTTAGAAACTTGAGCACAACAAAAAGAAAAATATATTCTGAAAACAGAATAAGATGTTTGTGTGTATGTCTCTCTCTCTCTCTCTCTCTCTCTCTCTGTATGTCTTTTATACAAATCCACAATTTTTATCCGATTCTCACTAAACTTCACACAAATATACTTTAGGCTTCCGGTTCAGGTCTTGATATCGGAAATGAAAACCCCAATATCCGATTAGGTCTGATCAACATCAGGATTTCAGCCGTTTTATCGTGGTTCTTGCTGTAGAATTTGCTCTAACTTGGTAAAATTATAGTTTTTAGTCTCAAACATTAGTAGATCTTCTCAGATGACTCATTTTTTCCGATATCGGAAATCGATACCCCGATATTCTATCGAATCTGATCAAAAACCGATATTCAGCCATCAATATGGCTCATTTTCTCCAATTTTATACCCGATGGGTAAGATAAGTTATCATGGACTTACTTAGGTTAGTTTATCCTTGGATGAATTATTTGGTTCTGATATTGGGAATTGATACCCGATATCCTATCGGGTCTGATCAAAATCAGTTTTTCAGCCCTTTTATTTTGTTTTTTGCTTCGGGTTTGGCTCTAAGTAGGTATAATTGTAGTTCTTAGTCTCAGCCATGATACTATTTACTCAGGGGACTTATTTAGCCTTCAAAATTCAGTTTGCGATAGAAAACCTATTTGACATCGATACTTGAAATCATAATTTGACTTACATTCATTTATTTAAGTTAGTTCTACGGCTTCGAGATTCACCTTTCAACAACCTACGTTTTTCGTGCCAACGTCCAAAGAGGCCATGGATTAGTTTTAAAGCTTTCATTATACCCAAACAACGCCGGGCTATACTGCTAGTTCTCTATATTTATACAAAATGAAAAGGGCATTTCTTTTCTAACGCGCAAGATTCTTGTTCCAAATACATTGACACCGAGAAAACGGAAACACATGTTGAACTCTCAAAGTTATCCTTTTTTAAAATAAGCAATTTAACTACTTTTGCTGTTACGAAAATAAATCTTACTAGCACTTAACTTAGAGACTTATATCTTACAGATAATGTGACCAATGTCGGTAAATAAACTGTTTCATTGCAACCATATTGACAATGACCCGTTTTCAGCTTGGCACACGATTGCATCATCAGCTGTTTAACCCACGTTTCGAAAGACAGCCGCCCTAAACCTCCATTTTGACTACATTTGCGTTATTTTATTTTTTTAGAACGAATAATAATAATAATAATAATAATAATAATAATAATAATAATAATCCAATAGAATGGTGACATCTTCTATTTCTGTAATCGGTGCTGCGTGATGTTCACATTGGTATGAACATCACCCAGCACCGGTTACAGAAATAGAAGATGTCACCATTCTATGGGATTACACCATCTACACAGACAGAAAAATTGAAGCAAATAGGCCGGACATTATTGTTAAAAACCAGAAAGAAAAAACTTACCTATTAATTGATATGGCTTGTCCAGCGGATTGTAACATAGCAACCAAGGAATTTGAAAAACTGTCAAAATATAAAGACCTGGAAATTAAAATAGAAAAAATGTGGAAATTGAAAACAAGAGTTGTGACAGTGATAATGGGTGCACTTGGAATGATAAAAAATGGAACAAAACCACACATTGAAAGAATCCCTGAAAACCCCAGCTTAAGGGATATAGAAAAAACTGTCTTATTAAGTACAGCCCACACACTAAGGAGAACTTTGTCTATGTAACGTCAGGGATGATAGGGGAGATAGAAAAAACATGAAATGGAGCCATAACAACACGCCACGACCTGCCTTAGGTCTTCCCGAAGACTTGGTTGGTAGTGCGACCTTAGCAGAAATCGAAATATGATGAAAAATGACATAATAATAATAATAATAATAATAATAATAATAAGTTCAAGTGGAAATATAAAATCGAAGCAGTAAATGAAATTCCACAGATCAAGAAAATACTTAAACAGAAAGTGCAGTCAAAGGCAAAGAGAACAAGGCGACATGAAAAGCCTTGTAGATTCTATCGACAAAATACGATATTGGAAACGGACGTTAAGAGATTTTACAGGGAAATCAGAAATTGAGCCAAAAAGCCATAATTTATTAAAGAAGTGCCAACTGTAGTTAAAAGCACAGAGAATAAGACTAAAACGCATGAAAGGTTCTATCAATAAAATAAGATATTCAAACGGGCCCTAAGACATTTTGCTATAAAATTAGAAAAGCAGTTATAGAAGTCAAGAAGCCACCAATTATTGAAGAAGTGCAAAAAGATTTAAGAAAAAATTTGAAGCAATCCAAAGAAATATGCCAATGCAGAGTGTTTCAAACAAGAACAAGAAAAAAATCAAAGAAAAACCTGTACAAGAATGGAAAACTATAGCCAAGAATAATGTTCGGTAAGGTCTAACAAAATTTCAAAAATAGAAATTCCGACGAAATGACAAGGTACCCTATTTTTGGCTCTATCCTCTGTCATCAACCCATAAAACTGTTGCGCAAAATTTATCAATGCTAATTAATAACCCAAGGATGAATCACTGAAGGTATTACATATCTCCTACCAAAAACAGGTGAAAAAGATGAGCCAAAAAATTATGGACCAATAACATGTCTGCCGATTATATATAACTTGATTAGGTCTATCCTGACAAACTGTACTTGCTCTTTTAGCGAATAAAAATTCTTCCGCTGGAACACCAGGAATGTGGAAGAAGTTCATATGGTTGTAAAGATCAACTAATTATAAATAAAATGATCCTCGAAAATTGAAAAAAAAAAAAAAGAAGGTGGAAATTACAGCACCGCATGGATAGCTTAACCTAAAGTCTTTGACAGTGCCACACTGTTGGATCCTTAAGGCTTTAGAAATGCACAAAGTCTCCTTGGTAATAGTCAGTCAGTTAAGTGCCATACGTGATACACGCTTGGGCGATCATGTTTCGAAAGAGACATGACTGACTGGGCAGAATATTATCCCGCAGTAAGTTGCCATTGCTTTCTGAGGTAGACTGGTTGCCAACCAAGGCTATAGAACCCCATCTGTCCTGTTATTTAACCCATAACTGGAGGGATGAATTTTCTTAAATATAGCGTGAAACTGTGAAAAGTCATATTACACCTAAATCACAACAAAGGTACTACCACTTCCAGTTGTTTGAATGTCCTACGAGGAATCACTAATGGAGACTCCCTGTCACCTTTTCTGTTCTGTCAGTCCTTAATCTCCCTTTCGCATGAACTAAGAACTGAAAGTAATAACTATGAAACAAAGTAGAAAAATAGTGTTTAATCACCTGTTCTACATGAACGATAAACTATTTGCCAAAGACCACAATGAATTGAAAGGTATTCTGTTTCAGTGATGATATCCGTATGGGTCTCGGATTAGATAAATGAACAAAAGTAATATTCAAGAAAAGGAAAATTATAGAAGCACACTCAGTAGATCTAGATTTTGTCACAGAAATTAGGGAACTAGAACAAGAAGCCTATAAATACCTGGGAGTCAACGAAAGAGATAGAATATAGCATACTTAAACAAAGGAAAGATAAGAAAAGAATACTACGGGCATGTGAATCTGGTGTTAAATACCAAGCTGAATTCACAATACAATATCAGTTATAAACAATTTTGGCTGTCCTTGTGGTGAAATACAGTTTCGACATCCTTAACTGAACCATAGCTGAGATTAAGAGAATTAGTGTTAAAACGAGAAAGCTTCTCACTTGCTGCCGGATGTATCATCCTAAGGCTGATGTCGATCGTCTGTATGTACCCAGATCCGAAGGAGACAGAGGATTAGTTCAACTAGAATAATCTCACAAATCCACAATAATCGTTCTTGAGAGATACCTGGAAATTACAGAAATCTGGAGGAAGAAGAGCAAGTAAACCAGAATACACCGTCTTCAGCGGAAAAGAAGCTAAAAAAGAAGACGGAAGCAAATGGATCAAATGCAGAAACGATGGTAAGATAAGACTCTTCATAACCAACACGCTACCACTGCCAAAATTGATGCAGACAAATCGCACACACATCCGTAATTGTTAGTGCAGGATTAAAAGCTGAAATCAAACATTTTATTCTTGCTGCAATGGACCAATGTTTTGCTAACTAGAAATTACCAAACAGACATACTGAAAAACTGTTAACCCAGAACGCAGATTCTAGGACGAATATCCAGAAGCCATGGCCATCTTGTATCAAGCTGTTCTGCATTAGCCTTCACCGAATACGAAGCTCAGCATTGCAGGGTGTGCACTGCACTGGAAAATGTGCAACTTTTGCTGGAATGAAACTGCAAGAAATTGATATGAAAATCACCGAGACCTGGTTATAGAGACGAGAAACTGTAACAATTTTGTGGGACTTTATAATATACACAGGTCCAAAGGTTCTGGTGGAATCACATTTAGGCGTAATGTGGCTTTCCGCAGTTTCATGCTATATTCAAGAAAATTTACTATTACCAGTGGATATCGGCTCGGAACGAGAAATCGGGGAACCGAGTTTGAATTCCGGTTGGTTTCCTTACATTCACTTACGCGCAAATACCCCTGGGAAAGGTATTAATCCGTCTCTTTCCTCCAGTTTTCGGTTAAAAGGACTGATTGGGTTCTATAGTCTTGGCTGGCAACCAGTCTACCGCAGAAAGTAATGGCAACTTTCTGCCCAGTCAATCGTCCAAGCGTGTATCACGTATGCCACTTAACTGACTGAATGTTACCAAGGAGACTTTGTACATTTCCAAAGCTTTAAGGATCCAAGAGTGTAGCTCACTATCAAAGACTCTGGTAGCTCATGTCTTAAATACAAAAAAATACTGTCACAGTTTTCTACTTCTATGTGCCTTGCCTCTCTTTAGGACGTATTAGATCATGCCCTCCCCATCTTCTTATTCCTTGTCGCTCTTAATACTCCTTTCACCTTTTATCCAACTCAATCCTCGTTCCACCATCCATCTGCTCAAACCGAAACGACGTGAATCTTCAGAAAACTGTTTATTTTTCAAATTAATTTTGAAATTAATTTTCTTCAATTTAATTGAAGAACTTATTCAATACTGGGAAATAATGCACCAAATAGTTCAAGAAGTATTATTTGCTTTTTTTTTTAATACGGCTTTGTCCGTGTCTCTTAAGGACGTGGGTGATCATGACTCTCCACAAGTTTCTATTATTTGTAGCTCTTAGCAAATTTTGTCTTTTTACTAACCCATCCCAGTTCCTGTTCTCCCATTCATTTACACAAATTCGTTAGGTAGCTTACTTGTTACTCTCCTCTTCTCTTGCCTTCAATATTTCCTGCGAGTGTCATATTCTCCCAGCTCTTTCTCCTCGTTATGTCTTATAGAAATTTAAACTGTTTCTTTCTGTCTTTTTTTGTTTCAATTTTTCATAAATCTTCCTCATTGCTCACATACTTCATCCATGCTACACTTGGTACCTTTCTTTAAAATCTGCCTTCGCTATATCCCTATGAGTGTTAAATTTTCCAACATACCTTTCCTCAGGATGTGACCTAGAAATGTCAACTGCTTATCCCTGATGTTAAGTATAAATGTTCTTTTTGTTTCCATTTTCTTTAAATCTTCTTCATTTATCACATACTTTATCCATGCTATTCTCAGCATCCTTCTGTAGAACCACATTTATGTTGCTTCGCGTCTCTGTTTAACCTGTAAGGAGATTGGCCAACATTCAGTGCCATAAAGCAGGAGCGACGTTGTATAACAGTTCTTTTCTTTGTGTCTAAAAAAATCCTATTTCTTAATACTTTTTTTTAGCTTTTGGAAGACATATTTTGCTATTGTAATGGGGCTTCGGATTACGGTATCACATAATCTGTCCTCCGTTAAAAATATTTCTAGATAATCCAATTTTCATGCTTCCTTGATTTTAGTCTCTCTAAATCGTAGTTCGTACCTTGGGCTGACAAACACAGATTCTCTCTTTTTAGAATTGATGCTTAGTCCTTTCTTCTGTAGGTTTTCCGCATTTCTTTTCTATATTTTTTCTTTCTTATATATATAGACGATTACTACTACTAGTACTACACACACACACGCGCGCGCACACACACACACACACATATATATATATATATATATATATATATATATATATATATATATATCACAGCTCATCATCTGATTGCCTCTATCCAGTATTGAAACCCAACCGAATGCATATTAGTCGGCGATTCGCCCACTTAGCTATGATGGAGGGAGGCAGATTTCAGAGTCTTATATACACAATGTAAACACACGCCAGTAGCCGAGAGTGTTAAAATTCATTACTGAATAAACGATGCATAAATAGTGGTGAGTAGCTACTATATATATATATATCCGCAGACGGATCTGTTTCGCTGTTAGACATCCGATCTGTTTCGCGGTTAGACATCCGATTGCTTCTAGCCAGGATTGAAACCCGACTGAATTGACATCTGTCGGCTATTCTACTTCTGGGCTCGGCAAAAGAGGGCGGACTTTAGTGTGTTATATAAAATGTAAACACACGCCAGTAGCCGAAAGTGTTCGAATTCATTACTGAATGAACGATGCGTAGAAGCGTGAGTAGCTACTGTTTTTTCAAAGTCTACCATTCCTCCATAGTGCTCAATCGGGGTGTGAGAGCGTCAATAGTATAGAATACTATTTACGCTCTCACGTATATTTACGTATATACACTACCGACCATAAGTTTGGGACCACTTAGATTTATTCTCTAAGAGAAAGAAATAACAAATTATAAATATATTTCATTGTTGCTCACAATTTTACATTAATTTAAACCAAAATTAACATAGAGTAATTTCAAATTTAATTAAAGTTAATTCATATTTTCTTGTCATCAAAGAAACTACTACGAGCCTTTATTACTGCAGAGCACATCCTTGGCATTCTTTCTAAAAACTTATAAAAATGAGTTGGTGAAAGTGATTTCCAAGCATCCTGCAAGCATTTAAACAACATTTGTTCATTTTTAGGAAGTTCATTTCGAATTGTACGATCAATATAATCCCTTATTCTCCTTCTTTAAAAGTGGTTTCTTAACTGCTACACAGCCTTTAAGCCCAGCAGAATGAAGTCGTCTCTTAACAGTCGTAACAGATACTGGATGTTGCCGAGTAGAATTCATTTCAATTGGTAATTCCGGTGTGGTTTTTCTTCTATTCCTCTTGGTAGATATGATCAATTGCCTATCCTCTACAATAGATGTTACTCTGGGCCTACCAGATCTTTTTCTGTCAATATTTAACTCAGTTTCACGAAGTCATTGAAGGCAATAATGCACGCTGTTTTTTAATAGGCTTAATTTTTTAGTGATAACACGTTCAGAATATCCTTCTTTCGAAAGAATTTCAACCTGAGCTCTTTTTTCAATGTTAATCTGTTTCTTCCTTGCAATTTTTACTATAGTAATATGGTTTACAAAAATAAATTATCCCGTAATTATAATATTTGAATAAATCTGAATTTTCGGCACGAATCTTGATCACAATAAGAGGAGTCAAGTAGCAAACAGGGTAAATGTTTACTTTAAAGTTGAAAATAATACTTTTTTTCCCTTGACATCTGCGTAAGAATAACAAAATATACAAACTCTTAGACGTTTTCTATTCAGGTAAATAAATAAATATACTGTTTAATAATAAAAACAGAGCCTCTACTAAAATATGAGTATCCATTAAAAGTAACATTTAAACAAATAAATTAAATATGCATAGTTTTCCTTTCACGCAACATATTACGCTGTACTTATTTATACTTAGTGAGTTCGATCCTCACTGGGTGTCCCATACTTTCTGTCTTGTGCCACATCTAAGCTGCGCTTAGAAAATTACCATATTACGCTGTACTTATTTCGACTAACCGCTTTACTTATCTTATTGCATATATAAATTTAATTGTAGTCTTTGTTGGCAATAAATGCAAGGGACATTTTTTTTACAAAGGTGTTGTTGATTATTTACAGCTCGTTTGTTTAATTACTGCAAGGACTATTGTTTGTGACATTTAACAATAATTGTAAGTAAAACGGGGCATTAAAATAAGTAACGAAGTAATCGTTTTAAGTTCTCTGAATATCGGTACCTTTCTTTTTTATATGTACAGGAAATAGATTTTTAAAGAATTAATCGAACTATTTTTAACACAACATTTTTATTGCTTCAAACGTTATTCAAATTATCCAATATAATAATGTTTTGAAGTGATACGAATGTGTGGGAAAGAAAAAAGATATTATAGATAGGGTTCACTATAATTCGATGTTTCAGGAATCCGCTGCATGCAATACCCGCGGATAAAGGGGTTATTGTACACTCATTTTCTTTGTAGGTCCACCGCCTTCTTAGAAAATCGTTGTAGTCGTTCATTTTTAAATATCCAATCAAAATCCTTGTCACAAGCGTATAACAAATGAATTTCATTGATTGCGAGAGAGCGTAAGGCGGGGACGTAAATGCCAGTTTATAAATAGGTTACGTATGACGCAATCCAGCCTAGCGTAGATTGGGGCATGTTATAATCTCTGTAGACACTGCTGACGACTTGGTTCAGTGTGACTCGTTCCTTTGCCCTGCAGACGGCAAAAAAGCGACCGGAACAAAACGAGGCTTGCATCCTGTTTACTTTGACGAATGCGCATAGACGTCGCCAATGGTCGAGAATTTTCCATCCGCTGATAAATGCAGAGAGACGTGATATAAATGCAACTGTCGCATTTCTAAATAGGCCTGCTCCGTTTTTCCAAGAATAACAGGGTTCTGTCACTGTTCAGCTAGTAAAGACGACGTGCCTCCGCATTAATTTGTAGCTTTTCGTATCAAGCAGGACAGGTGCAAGGGTCTTGTGACCCCCACAATATATGATACGCCCCCGAATCTATGACACAGGGCCCCACTCTAGTTCATGTCAATTTTCATGAGGTAATATTCATAAATAATAGAAATTCTATTGTAACTTGATTGTGTACAATAATGGATTCTATTCAGTATAGGTGAACAATTCAACTAGAAAAATTATAAATAAATACATCTAAATACAAATTAGAGACATGTCATAATAGATCATTTCAGCCTACGTACAATAATAGATCATAAGAAGTATAGGTGTACAGTTCAACTAGAAAAATTAAAAAATACAATATATTTAAATACAAATTAAGAGTCGTGTCATAATAGCTCATTTCAGCCTATGTACAATAATAGACTATATGCAATATAGGTGAACAACTCAACTATAAAATTTATAAATACAATATATTTAAATACAAATTAAGAATCATGTCATGATAGCTCATTTCAGCCTATGTACAATAATAGACCATAAGCAATATAGGTGAACAACTCAACTATAAAATTTATAAATACAATATATTTAAATACAAATTAAGAATCATGTCATGATAGCTCATTTCAGCCTATGTACAATAATAGACCATAAGCAATATAGGTGAACAACTCAACTATAAAATTTATAAATACAATATATTTAAATACAAATTAAGCGACGTCATAATAGCTCATTTCAGCCTATGTACAATAATAGACCATATGCAATATAGGTGAACAACTCAACTATAAAATTTATAAATACAATATATTTAAATACAAATTAAGAGACGTCATAATAGATCATTTCAGCCTATGTACAATAATAGACCATATGCAATGTAGGTGAATAATTCAACAAGAAAAATTAAAAATACAATTTATCTAAATACAAATTAAGAAACATGTCATAATATATCATTCCATAATAAATAAACCAATAAAGTTTTGCGGAAATTTTTATCATCAGTTTTAGATTTTTCTTGTTAATGAGTTGAATAATTTCAATACAAACAAGATCATGGATAAATACTGAAATTTATATATATATTTTCGAGACATCATGAGCAAAACCAATTTACAAATGCAAAAAGGGCCACATAATGACGTTAAAGTTCATGAAAATTGATCATTCTATAATAATCAGTCGTGCGTAGTTTAATTTTTAAGGCATATAAATGTAGGTAGAAAAAATATTGATAAGATAGTGAGGCTCAAAAAGAATTGCCCAGAGCTACAATAAGACTTGCTCTCACCGGGTAGTACGCACCGGCCTCAGTTTTAAGTTTGAACCGTCACCGATTGTCGATTGTATCCATGAACATAAATAACTAGCAGTATAGCCCGACGTTGCTCGGGTGTAATGAAAGCTTTAAAACTAATCCATAGTCCTGGAGCTCAGACGCTTTGGACGTTGGCACGAAAGACTAAAAAGCAATTGTTGTTTCCAGTTAACGCGAAACCGTAGACTGAAAGAAAAATGAATGGATGTAAGTCAAATTTTGATTTCCGGGTATTTTTTTTATTTTTTATTTTTTATAAGCGTTTCACCCCGGGCAAGGCATGTCACTGCCACTACTGCACAGGGGGCTACGTAGAGTGGAGAAAGGCTGATTAAATATAGGAAATGTCAGAGGGTGTGTGATAGGCGGGTAAGAATACCGAGAATGAGGGTTGGGTAGATGAGAGTGTTCTGAGAATAGTTGGGAGTTAGTGTGATAGGAGGTGTCTATTGACCCTACATTTAAACACCTGGAGATTGTAACTGTCGGGAAAGCAGACTTGTGGAAGGGAGTTCCACAGGCGGGAAGCGCGAGATCGATATCAAATAAGTTTTTGTTCGTCGTAAACTGAATTTTGAAGGTCAAATAAGTCCCCAGATTATATGGTATCATGGCTGAGACTAAGAACTACAATTATACCTACTTAGAGCCAAACCCGAAGCAAAAACTAAAATAAAAGGGCTGAAAAAAATTCAGACATACAAGCAGATAAACAGACACACACACAAACATCTTGCCTTATATATATATATATATATATATATTATTGATTTTCTGCACTATTGTAAGAACTGCAACCTTGAAACTTCTCAATATCGTTTCTTATGTCTTGATTAAAATCGGACCACTCCTTCTATAACCCGATTTTTTCGATTATCGATTTTCGATATTTATCGGGGGTACCTCGATACAAAACCTAGCCAAGAACACTCGCAGACGCTTATAGTACAACTGTGTAAATTTTCAAGAAAATCTGTTCAGCCGTTTCGGAAGTCTATAGGTAACGGACACACACAGACACACACCCACACACACACGTCCACAGACAAAGTTCCATTTATAAATAAGCTTAGATTAGATTAGATATGACAGTGAGCATGATAGAAAAACAAAAAATAGAAGCCGATAATAGCTATGATAAAATGAATTCACCTCTGTTGCCCTTATCGCAACGTCACAGCCGATCTCTTCTTCAGACTCCCGCGTCTTGTTTCTATTATAATGTTTCGTTCGGACCTGTTTCCTCATTATTGTCGTTTCTGTTCCACCGTTACAGCCTTCCGCATCTCTTACACAATGTTTCGTTCGGTTTGATTTCGTCAACTTGCTGTATTTTTCCCAGCGCTACGGCCGATTTATTCTCCGTTCTTCCACAGCGATTCTTTAGGAACAACTTGAAACATCTTTATTGTCCTTAACATAATGTTTTAGCCGCTATTCTTCCCGGTCTTTCACAACTTGTGACTATAATAAAATTTTTAGGATCAAGGCTTACGGTCATATCATGGTGAAACACCGGTTCTCTTACGATCACCGAAGTTAAGCGATACTGAACCTGGTCAGTACTTAGATGGGTGACCACTTGGGAATACAAGATGGTGTAAGTTTGTATATGCGGCTGAAGAAATGAATAATGTCTCGGAATTGTTAACCGAAAACCCGAGTTCCAATTTCAGCTGGTGTTCTGTATATCCACTTACGCACTAATACCCTGGTAAAAGAAAGGAATCTGCCTCTTCTCCCGCCCCCAACTATGGGTCAATTAGTAAGACTTGTATCACTAAAACCATTATTTTCTCTAAAAATAGAATAAAATTTCGTACAAAATATTTAGATTTCAGCATTAATTATCCCATAGAGGTTGAAACAAAAACAACCAACCAACAATCGTTCGGACCAGTTTCATCAATTTCGTTGTCTTAAAAAAAAAAAAAAAAAAACGTTTCGGCCGCTTGATTTTTATTCTCCTGTATCGTCTTATTATTATATAATGGTTATTTCGGACAATTTCATAGTCATTGTTGTCGTTATAACAAAGTTTCTGCCGCTCTACATTTCGGCCTTCCTAATGATGTTACAATTATAAAGGTTGACCCCAAAAAACGGGAATTTTTGAAATGTATATTGGAGGACATGAGCAAGTGGCAGCACTGCGAAACAGTGGCCTCACGAAGTAAACACTCTGCCATTTCACTAACCTTGGATCAAGATGAATTTCTAAGCAAGTTATGGATGTCAGATGAGGCCCATTTTCATCTCACAGATTATGTGAATAAGCAGAACTACCTTTACTGAGCAGACACAAATCCTAATGAAGTTCATCAGCGCCCCTTACACGCTAGTAAGGTGACAGTATTGTGTACTGTTTCATTACATGGGATCATCAGATCTTATTTTTTTTGTAAATTAACAAGGGCTCTTAGTCACTGTCACTGAGAATCGTTACGTGGAGACACCTGAATTGAACAATTTTTCACACATTCAAGAAACCTGATTTCAACAGGATGAAGCGACATCACACACTGCACGGCAATCATTGGAGGCTGTGCGAGAATTGTTCGGTAACCGTGTGATCTCAAGATTCGACAATGTTCCCTGGCCCCCTAAATCGCCAGATTTGTCCGTTTCTGAATTTTTCTTGTGGGGCTATCTCAAGAGTAAAGTGTACACGACCCGACCAAGAACTCTGGATGAGTTAAAACAGAGAATTCAGGATGAAATTCACAGTATCCCAGCTGAGATGTTGCAGCGGTCAATGAGGAATCTCAACAGCAGATTTCAAGAATGCATTTCTACAGGAGGACGCTATCTTCTGGACGTAATTTTTAAAAAATGAAAATTCCATCATTGCTTCTTAAATGGCATATTTTAAGGTTTCAATTACTTTGAGTAAAATATTTTGCTTCCATCACTCTTGGTTTTATTGGATTGTTAAAAAGTTCCCGTTTTTTTGGTCACCCTATATATATATATATATATATATATACATATTGAGCACTGAAAGAATGGTAGACTTTGAAAAACAGTAGCTACTCTAGCATATACGTATCGTTCATTCAGCAACGAATTAGAACACTCACAGCTATTGGGCGTGTATTATGATAATATACACGCTAAATGTCTGCCTACTTCTACCGAGCGCCCTTGGCTCAGAGGTAGAATCGCCGACTGGCGCCAATTCGGTCGGGTTTCAGTCCTGGGTAAAAAGCTAACCGTACTGATGAGCTGTGATACAGCGAAACAGATCTGTCTGCGGATGACTATTTACGCTCTCACACCCTGATTGAGCACTCTGGAAGAATGGTAGACTTTGAAAAACAGTAGCTACTCTAGCATACACGCATCGTTCATTCAGCAATGAATTAGAACACTCTCAGCTATCGGGCGTGTATTATGATAATATACATGCTAAAAAGTCTGCCTCCTTCTACCGAGCGCCCATAGCTCAGAGGTAGAATCGCCGACTGACACCAATTCGCTCGGGTTTCAGTCCTGGGTATAAAGCAATCGGGTGTCTAACTGTACTGATGAGCTGTGATACAGCGAAACAGATCTGTCTGCAGATGACTATATATATATATATATATATATATATATATATATATATATCACCCATTGTTCATAGGTAAAATTCTACAAAGTGTCTTTGTTATAGAACTTCACATTTTGTTACTTTCGATTGTATCCCAAACAAGGCAATATATATATATATATATATATATATATATATATATATATATATATATATATATTGTTCATTGATAAAATTCTACAATATGTCTTTGTTATAGAACTTCACATTTGTTACTTTCGATTGTATCCCAAACAAGGCAATAAAGCCACTAAGACACAAGGGTTGCAAACTATTAGAGAATATGGAAAAGAGAAAATATTATTAAGGCGGAGAGAATAATAAGAGAGCAGGAATTAAAAAGATAGACGATAACTATGGACATTGCGTTTAAAATGTTAAAGATCAAAGTCAACTGGACAGCAAGGAGCGGGAAGAGAGTCCCATACGTGTGAAATGCGTGAAAACAAACTGTTAGCATAGAACTTACGTTATATTCATATCTCATAATTGATTTAATAAGGATGGAATTTCAGTTTTGGTTTCTGGCAGCTACGTTTGGGTGTAACGAACAGAATGCGAGACGGTATTGTTTGGTTTGAATACAGGGGAAAGTTTTTAAGCCATGGGAAGCCACCCACAAGGCAGATTATACGGGTATTTGACAGCATTTTATTATTTCTCTTTTTCAAATCTATCCAACTCTGTAATCCTTTTGTTTGAAATAGTGTTTCATAACAAAACATAGCCTCAGCTATGTGTGAGGATCTTAGACTGACAATGAGGGTGATATATATTTTTTGTTATCTTCAAGACACTTTCCACTTCACATTACTGACCAGTTCTAACCTGCTTCCATTACAAAACAAAACTTGGCGAAAAACAGTCTTTTTGTGTTAGACGTAGCAAAGGTTACATGACCAAAGTGGTTAGAGCGTTAGTGATCTGACGATGACATGGGTTTCCCGCCGAAACCTAGTTTTCCCGTTCCTTTTCGATATATACTTTCATGGTAATTGTTCTGACGAACTTTCCTCTATGGTAACGAGACTTTACGAATGGAAGAGCAGTTGTCGTGGTGCAGTAGATATAGGCTCCGAACGAGAAATCGGGAAGCCGAGTTCGAATTCCACTCGTATTCCTTGCATTCACTTACGCGCAAATACCCTTGGGAAAGGTATTAATTTGTCTCTTCCCTCCAGTTATGGGTTAAATAATAGAACAGATTGGGCAACCAGTTTATCGCAGAAAGCAATGGCAACCTACTGCGGGATAATCTTCTGCCCAGTCAGTCATGTCTCTTTCGAGACATGATCGCCCAAGCGTGTTTCATTAATGGCATTTAGCTGACTAGAGTGGCGGTAAGGTTTTATCATTTTGCAGTTGAAATAGATGCAACCGCACGTTCTACGTTAACAATTTCTTCTCTCGCCATTCTCGCATGTGGAATTCACTTCTGGTTTCTAGCTTCCCAGTTAGCGATTATCTTCAAAAATTTACATGGAATGTCAATTGCTATCCTATTTTTCTCCCCCTTTGTTTAATATTATTTTTTGTCATATTTTTCTATATTCAACCGCTTCCATCTTAGTGGATTTATTGCCTTGCTTGGAGTAAAATGATTAAAAAGAAGTTCACAAAATCTTTCATGACAAATCTTCATGAAAATAGGTTTCCCAACTCCAATAGCTGTTATCGCTCTTTCGAGGACTGAATTATGTGGAAATGAAATAAGCTTTACAGTTTGTAATAGACGGTAATAATTTTGCTACACACTAATGTTTGTTTGTTTTTGAGGCTTAACGACGTATCAATCCTTATGGGATCATTTTAAGGTCATAACCAGTGATTTTGGGTAAGGTTATTTTTATTTTTACAACGTTTTTCTTTTCACGATTCATTGGGATTTGTTTTTAAGAGCAGGTTCCCCAAGTCCTACCCTTGTTATTTAACCCATAACTGGAGGGAATGGACGGATTAATACCTTTCCCAAGGGTACCAGTGCTTAAGTGAATAGAGGGCATTCAACTGGAATTCGAACTCGGCTCACTGATCTCTCTTTCCAAGCCGATATCCACTGCACCACAACGCACATCCGTCACTATACGCTTACAGCACCTGGTATTCCCAAGCGGTCACCCATCTAAGTACTGATCAGGCTCAACTACGGTGATCGAGCGAGAACCGGTGTATTCAACGTGACAGGCCGTAAGCCTTACACGCTAATACATAACAATAGAATTAATAATATGGTAAATACACAGATATATTTAGTTATATACTTGAAAAAAGATTCGGTGAAAAGTTATAAAAAAACGAAATGTTTTTTGATACATCTCAGTATAT
The DNA here is from genome assembly GCA_037127315.1 of Ascarosepion bandense. Taxonomy (NCBI): domain Eukaryota; kingdom Metazoa; phylum Mollusca; class Cephalopoda; order Sepiida; family Sepiidae; genus Ascarosepion; species Ascarosepion bandense. The sequence continues at coordinate 1,705,925 of JBBBDQ010000794.1, read as the reverse complement.
AATAACGATATAGTTGAGTAATAGATCGAAACAAAAAGAACAATTATACTTAGAATAAAAAAGAAACACATGAAATTTCTGGGGTGCATGATAAGGAAAGCGAGCTTTGATAATTCAACACTCACAGGGACAGTGGATAGTAGCGAATGACTTACCTGATGAGTGCGTGTAACAGGGATTAGGAGGGATAGCATAAATACAAACGTCCTGAAGGAACACAGCACAAGAACGAAGAAGAACGAGCTTGGGTAAATGGTTGGCAGAACAGGGATTAGGAGAGATAACTAAAAAACAAACAAACAAAAAAAAAAAAATTACTAGAGAAGGCAGGAAATTGATCGTCTACGTCCTGAAGGTAGACGGCAAAGTTTATATATTAATATATAAACTTTTAAATTAAGATTGTTCTTCGGTAGTATTTTTTTTCCTTTTTGCTGCACAATTTGGAACTATTTTACTTAAAAGTTTTAGATATAATTTTTACAGAAGAACAATTTAAACAAAACAAAACAAAACAAAAAAAAACAAAAAAAAAAACAAACAAACAAACAAAAAAAAAAACAAAAAACAAAACAAAACAAAAAAAAACAAAAAAAAATTTCCGGTCAAAACTGTTGGGAAACACGAAGAAATTTAAAAATGAACGGCAATTTACAATTTTTTTATTTTAATCTCTTTAATTTAATTTAGTTAATGATAATTAACCTCGATAATTAACCTCAGATTTTCTTACGAAAAAAGAATTGGCGTCGAAAATATTTTCGATTGACAGCGACGAAAAAAACTGAACAGAACGACAACACAATATGGGCGAATCGTTTGGAGGAAATATCTGTCAATTCTGAAAAGCTTGTCTCAAGTGTTCTTTCTTTCTTTCTTTCTTTCTTTCTTTCGTTCTTTCTTTCGTTCTTTCTTTCTTTCTTTCTTTCGTTCTTTCTTTCTTTCTTTCTTTCTTTCGTTCTTTCTTTCTTTCTTTCTTTCTTTACTTTCTTTCGTTCTTTCTTTCGTTCTTTCTTTCTTTCTTTCTTTCTTTCGTTCTTTCTTTCGTTCTTTCGTTCTTTCTTTCTTTCTTTCTTTCTTTCGTTCGTTCTTTCTTTCTTTCGTTCTTTCTTTCTTTCTTTCTTTCGTTCTTTCTTTCGTTCTTTCTTTCGTTTCTTTCTTTCTTTCTTTCTTTCGTTCTTTCGTTTCTTTCGTTTCTTTCTTTCTTTCTTTCGTTCTTTCTTTCTTTCGTTCTTTCTTTCGTTCTTTCTTTCTTTCGTTCTTTCTTTCGTTCTTTCTTTCTTTCTTTCTTTCTTTTTTTCGTTCTTTCGTTCTTTCGTTCTTTCGTTTCTTTCTTTCTTTCGTTCTTTCTTTCGTTCTTTCTTTCTTTCTTTCTTTCTTTCGTTCTTTCTTTCGTTCTTTCTTTCTTTCTTTCTTTCGTTCTTTCTTTCGTTCTTTCTTTCTTTCTTTCTTTCGTTCTTTCTTTCTTTCTTTCGTTCTTTCGTTCTTTCTTTCTTTCTTTCGTTCTTTCTTTCTTTCTTTCTTTTTTCTTTCTTTCGTTCTTTCTTTCTTTCTTTCTTTCTTTCGTTCTTTCTTTCTTTCTTTCGTTCTTTCGTTCTTTCTTTCTTTCGTTGATTCGTACTTTCTTTCTTAATCTGTTTATGTACAACCGTGTGTTGAAAAGTTCTATGATCGACCCATGTCAAAAACTGATGAGAAACACACATACACAAACTCACGTGTCTATCTATCTATCTATCTATCTATCTATCTATCTATCTATCTATCTATCTATCTATCTCAGTTTCTTCATATCTATCTATCTATCTATCTATCTATCTATCTATCTATCTATCTTAGTCTGTTCATATGTATCTTTGTTCATATGTATGTATGTATGTATGTATGTATGTATGTATGTATCTATCTATCTATCTATCTCCTATTTTAAATATCTATCTATCTATCTATCTATCTATCTATCTATCTATCTATCTATCTATCTATCTATCTTAGTCTCTTCGTTTGTATTTATGTATGTATCTATTTATATATCTGTCTTATTCTGTTCATATCTATCTATCTATCTATCTATCTATCTATCTATCTATCTATCTACTGACATAAAAGAATTGCATTTTTATGTATTCGTGTGCACTCACCTAAACGTATGTATATAGTCTATATACACGTTAAATATTCCTTGCAGGTGTATAGCACACCATGACCTTCCCCCAAGATGCTCCCTCCACGTTCCTAACCACACAAAACCTCGCGGTAATTAATGGCCTCTTGATGATCTTTACCAATAACGACCGTGATTCTTTTCTTCGTTTTTCGCGCGGAAATCCGTGTTTACTTGCGGTGGGCGTGAACGCTCCCCCTCCCTCCCTGCGCGCTATTTCGAATGGGCGTAACTCTGGGATTTTCCACTCGTAAACATTCGAAATACCCATGCACTTTTTCTTCTTTACCCTTAAATAATAGCCTGATTCGACGTAAACAACAGCGAAATGTCTTCTTTTTTTTATGAACGTACGAACTCACATCTACGTCCATCAGCGATTGCTTGTTTGTTTGTTTTTTTTTTGTGTGTAGGTCGGGGTGAGGTGAGGATGGGGTTAGTGCATAGAGAAGGTATACTCTTTAGTCTTTCCTCTCCGGGTGTTATCGGGGTGACGTCACGACAGCTGGTGTCTGTGTTATTTTGCTAAAAGCCAAATCATCGCAAGTGCCTACCGTAGCGCAAACTCGTCTCACGCAGCGTGTACAGATACACAACATGTGGCTCCACTAACGGGGCCTTGTGTCAGAACCAAACTAAGCTTTATTATTATATGCTCTCCTGTTCGAACGAGTCAGCTCAAATTTTTTATTTTCGTGTTTCGTCTGTTTCGTCTGCCTTCTTCAGCTGTTGTACTGGGTAACTTTACTTAAATTTCGAACCTAAAGTCCTAAATTCGATTCAGTGCGGGACTAGATTATTTGCAATCCGTTTTTATTTGTTCCCACGATACATGGCTTAGTATATGAAGGCGTATCTCATTCTCTGGCAATTGTGAGTTCGAATCCTGGGTCTGGTAGTATTGAAAAGTTATATATTCTTGTTCAGAGTAATAATAGGACATAAGAGGAATAAATCAGATGGATATTAACTGATATGAAATGTCTTCTAATCATGGAAAGCAAAATGAGAACACTCCTCTTTCATGAATTCAAGAAAAGACCGATTTAAAATTTCGTGACGTCTACCGACAACAGACACCTGATGATGGCCGAAGCATTGAGACTATAGCAACCAAAATGAGTATGGTGGTCTCGTGCCTCTCCTACCACGAATCTATGATACGTCCCTCTAACGTATTATAAAGCACCCCCACCAGCTACAACTTAATTTTCATAAAAAATAAAAAAAATTGATTGCAACCTAATTATGTACAACAATGGATCATATGCAAAATAGATGAATAATTCAAGTAGAAAAATTGGAAATAAATACAATGTATCTAAATACAATTTAGAGACATGTTATAATAGACCATTCCAGCCTATGTACAATAATGGATTATATGCAACTAGCAGTATAGCCCGGCATTGCCCGGGTGTAATGAAAGCTTTAAAACTAATCCATTGTCCTGGAGCTCAGACTAAAGAATATTTGTGTTAAGTTTGGTGAGAATCGGATAAAAATTGTAGATTTGTATAAAGAGCATACAGACAGATAAACAGACACACACAAACATCTTGCCTCTTATATTAACTATTTTCTGCACTATTGTAAGAACTGCAACCTTGAAACTTCTGAATATCGTTTCTTATGTCTTTGTCTATGAGTGTATCAAATTTGATTAACATCGGACTACTCCTTCTATAACCCGATTTTTTCGATTATCGATTTTCGATATTTATCGGGGGTATCTCGACACAAAACCTAGCTGAGAACACTCGCAGACGCTTATAGTACAACTGTGTAAATTTTCAAGAAAATCGGTTCAGCCGTTTCGGAGTCTATAGTTAACGGACACACACACACACACAGACACACACACAGACAAAGTTCCATTTATAAATAAGTTTATATATATATATATATATATATATATATATATATATATAACCTAAAGAGCCAACAAACCTACCTAGGTTTCACCTAACCGGATTTTCAGGGAACGCTGGCTGGTTCGCGTTATCTACACACATACATACACCGAAAAATTTTCATTTATAAATAAGTTTAGATATAAGTGAATAATTCAGCTAGAAAAATTGTAAATAAATTCAATGTACCTAAATACCAATTAGAGACATGTCATAATGGATCATTCCATCTTAATAAATCAACAATGTTTATGTGGCAATTTTTAACATCAACTTGACATTTCTCTTGTTAAAAAGTAGAATAATTTTAACACATCAACTTTATAGATAAAAAAATAGTGAATCTTATATAGCGCTTTTTCGAGGCTTAGCATTAACAAAACAAATTCACGGGTTTGGGCGAGAAAAACGTCAAAATTGGTGAAAATATTTCATCCTTAATAGTCAATTGGTCTTAGTTTAATTTGTAACGTATACAAATGTAGATAGAGAAAAGAAAAAGCGAAAAAAAAAATGTTGATTAGACGATGAAGGCCACAAAGCATTGCCCGGATCCTATGGTTCGAGGGTACTATGCAGCAACGCAGATGGTCCGAAGAGTTAATGGTAACATTTTATTACTGAAGTAGGTTATTGAGTTGTGAAGAGAGAAGACTAAAGGTAAGTTTGTCCGAATTGAAAAAATAAAATACTCATGTGGGTATCTGAAGAGTTCCCCCCACCCCAATATGCTTCCCCAGTGTGTTTTTTTGTTTTGCTCATTCAAAATTAAAACAAAAGCTTCATGGGGCATCAATGCTTTCTGTGTCAAAAGAAAAAAACAAAGTGAAGCTTAAATATAGAATTACGAGTGTTATGTTATGACGGCAAAATATTTCAGAGGATTTTTATATATATACATGGTTACTCGTATTCGAGAATATCCGTCTACTAGTTCAGCTAGCTAATCCCCATTGCCTGCTAACCCCCATTGCCTGCTCAAGGACATTTGTGTTTGTTCAACACCCACAGAGTCCACCCGTGGTTTATACTGCAACTATGCTCAGCGGACCTTGTAATTACAGTTGTAGTTACAGTTGCTGGGAGAGAGCGCGTTATCTAGCGTGAACAAGTTTGGACAAGGCCAGGACGCTCAAGCCCTCGGTCACGATGACTTGTGATTTCGAAGAATTGAAAGTCAAAGAAAGCCGTATATCCAGTTCCACTCACAAGGCTTGAGCCAACTCGTGGTATGGATTTTAGGCAGACCGATAAAATTACCATGGTGAGATTTGAACCCGTGCTTCATGGTAAGAAAGTGAACGTTCTAATCACGCGCCCATATGTAGCAAAACGTCGTTGGCACAGTTCTTCATATACCATTTCAACACCCTGTCACCCCGCGACTACCAGCTCTGTCCTTTTCCACTTTGTGACCGTTGTTAACCAAAAACCCCTCCACACTCTAACTCAGGGCCTTCGCCATTTTGAAAAACAATGTCGCTGACGTGATGTAGAGTCTCTATTAGAGATCCTATGTCGAAATGTACATCCGACACCTTTGAATTTTGAAATTTTCTCTAATTTATATTGGCTCTGTATTCTTAATACATTGAGCTCTCTGCCTGCATCACTTTTTAATGTTAAAATTTTTTAATATTGATTAGGATCAGTTTCTTGGAATTTACCTTCCTACTCTTCCACTTCGGATTAAAGAAAAACATATATATATATATATATAGAGAGAGAGAGAGAAAGAGACAGAGAGTGAGTGAGTGAGAATGACTTTGCCTTGCTCTCTCTCTTCTCACGAGCGTCAGAGAAGGGATATATATATATATATATACAAATCAATGTATAACGACCTTCATTATAATTGAAAGGATTAGATAGTTAAGTGGTTAAGAGATGGGTATTGACATTGCATTTAAATTCCTGGAGGTTGTAGCCGCATAATGAAGATCGTCTTGAATGGGCATGCCTCCACATTCTACTGTTCTTAACCCTAATATACAGGGCGAGTTGTGCGCCTTAGGGATGCTTCATCCAAATTAGTAATTGTTCAATCCTGCGTCTGCACGATTCATTAATATGTTGGAGTGTTTCCGCTGTCATTTCCTATTTAGCACGAATTTACTTGTGCTACTAGACTGGCAACTAGGTCTTGCTCTTTTATAGTCAAAACAAAATGTAACTTCACTTCTACTACAACAGCTTTTTTTCTCGCACTTCCCGCTTATGGAACTCCCTTCCGTATAGTTATTTCCCTGATTGCTACACTCTCCAAAAAACATGAAAAACCTAAGACACACACACACACACACACACACACACACACACACACACACACACACACACACACACACACTAAATTAAAACGTCATCAAATAAAAAAAATCGCGAAACGTTTCCAAGAATAATATTCCAAAAACAACAAAAAGAACTAGATGACCCGTAGAGTAGAATTGAATCAAAATCGCTGAAAACAATTTTGAAGTGTAAAGATGAAATTAAATTTCGCATGTCAGTATAAAAAAAATTCATGACCAACGAAGTTGACGGAAGAGATTCAACGTGCGATTGTAAAAAAAAAAAAAAAAAAAACTTCAGACACGCACGCATATGAACTTTCTGACCTGCTCACCACTTATCTCTATATATATATATACACACAACCCTTTGGCCATAAAAAAAAACAAACGGATCTCGATATGTAAAGTTACAAGTTTATTCACCTGAAGAGAGTCAACTTTAGACTCGAAACACATGTAGCACCACAAATACCATTATGGACACTTAAGATATCATACAAAAAGCAAATAACATTAATAATAATAACAAGAATAAATCTACACTTTAAAAAAACGCTCACAGCTCCACGCACTTTTTTCTTATATATCTTATATATAAACTATCGCCCGGTTTACACTCCACCCACGTCTATTGAACGGGTGAAGAGGCTTATCCCTTATTTCCTGTTTAGAATGTGGTTTCCGGCTTTCTCTTTTCAAATCTTTTCACTCTTCCGTAGCCCCCTGCACGTCAGTGGCGTTACCGCCTTGCTCGGGGTGATATAATTAATATATATATATATATATATATATATATATATATGCTTGAATTTTTTTGAGAATTTTTTAAGAAGATATGTGTCATTCGGCAGGATTCGAACCTGTGACTTCTAACAATATAGAGGAAGCCGTCAATTGATCTGATGCGTCGTAGACCGCTCAAACACGAATGATTTTTACAGTCTAAACGAAACCGAATCAAGCCTTATAAACACAAATTTCCGATTTTTTTTAGTAATATTCATCTCTGCTCCGAAAGCTTATATTAATATAAACATGTGTAAACAGACGATGTTAAGGAAAATTTCAGAGATTTACAAAAATGTATCAACAACAGACATATTTTAATTTATTTGTTCGAACATTATTTTCAATAAGTACCCGTATTTGAGTAGATGCTCTGCTTTTAATTAAGCAGCGTATTCATAGAAATATCTCTACCGGCTTGACAAAAATATTAAAGCTGGTATGTATGTAAGCCGCATTCACCCTAATTAGGTTGAGGCGGCTTCCTCCCCGACGGAGGAAGTTTCATTGGGATTTGTTTAATGGCAGGGTCCCAAGTCCTCTGATTTTTTAAAAAATCATATCACCCAGAGCAAGGCGATAACGCCACTGATGTGCAGTGGGCTACGTAAGAGTGAAAAGATTTGGAAAGAGAAAGCCGGAAACCACATCTTAAACAGGGAACAAGGAATGAGCCTCTTCACCGGTTCAATAGACGAGGGTGGAGTGTGAACCGGGCGATAATTTAGTCTATCTACTCCAAGTGAAAAAAAAAAAGAAAAAAGAAAAGAGTGAAAAGGTTGGAAGAGAGAAAGCCGGAAACCACATCCTCAACAGGGAACAAGGGATGAGCCTCTTCACCTGTTCAATAGACGAGGGTGGAGTGTGAACCGGGCGATAGTTTAGTCTATCTACTCCAATTGAAAAAAAAATAAAAAAGAAAAGAGTGAAAAGGTTGGAAGAGAGAAAGCCGGAAACCACATCCTAAACTGGGAACAAGGGATGAGCCTCTTCACCTGTTCAATAGACGAGGGTGGAGTGTGAACCGGGCGATAGTTTAGTCTATCTACTCCAATTGAAAAAAGAAGAAAAAAAAGAAAAGAGTGAAAAGGTTGGAAGAGAGAAAGTCGGAAACCACATCTCAAACAGGGAACAAGGGATGAGCCTCTTCACCTGTTCAATAGACGAGGGTGGAGTGTGAACCGGGCGAAAGCTTAGTCTATCTACTCCAATTGACAAAAGAAAAAAAGTTTTAACTTAGTTAAAGTCGAAACGAAATTTGAACGCCAAAATCATTTACAATATTATTTAACCCATAACTGGAGGGAAGGGACGGATTAATACCTTTCCCATGGGTACTAGCGCTCAAGTGAATGCAGGGCACTCAAGTGAATGCAGGGCACTCAAGTGGAATTCGAACTCGGCTCACCGATCTCTCTTTCCGAGCCGATATTCACTGCACCATAACGCACATCCGTCACTAACCGCTTACAGTACCTGCTATTCCCAAGTTAAGTACTGACCAGGCTCAACTTTGGTGATCGAGCGTGAACCGTTGTATTCAACGTGATATGACCGTAAGCACATTAAATCCGGTATATATAAATATATATATATTGTTTCATTAAAAAGAAAGTAGCTACTCAAATACGAATATCTATTAAAAATAATGTTCAATCAAATAACTGATATATATATATAATTATGTTGTTTTGGTATTTACATCTTCAGGTTTTAATAAATGCTCTGCGAGGTCTTTTTAAATGCTACTTCTCCCACTTTAAATATGTTCGCTATTAATTAGAGAACTCTCCTGTTTAAGTGCATTTGGTAGCTATTGTCTTGGGAATAGATCTCTGGTGCGACTTGCAGTTATTTCTTGATTCTCGTCAGGACCGCTGATGATTGCTTGTGATGCATCTTCTCCTGAAACGATTGGCGTAACCGCCGACCAATGAAAAGCAGTCAGCAGTCTGAAACGCCACGTTCTCTTTGCTTTTTTTTTTTTTTTTAAGCAACTCCGCTAGCTTAAAGCAGTCATGCACGCAATCAATGGTCCCCACTTCTCGTTCCTTAGGTAATTATTTCTGATCCTTACACGACTGGGATTTTAAAAACGAAATAATGACTCATAAGCAGGGATGGTTTTCGCTTCTGTTAAAAAGCTGAAGTTCCGGGTTCACGCTTGAGTTCGAACTTCGAGGGCGTTTACCGAAACAAAAGAAAGAATAAAAGAAAAAAAAAAAAATATATATATATATATATATATATATATATATATAGAGAGAGAGAGATTTAACCAGGATGCAATACAATGTGTAGTGTAGCGATACATACTTTTAATTATAGATAAAAAAAAACTCTCTACACTCTCTTATTCCATGCTAGCTGAATGTTTTAAGCTGACGAAGGAGTCGTTTTATGAGTGCATGCAGTTAGAGAAATTACTGGAACTCCTAGAGAAGGTAGCAAAGAAAAACAAGAGGAAGATTAACCATCAACTGTAAGAACACACAATGTATGCTTATCAATAAATGAAAACCCAAAACATATGAATTACAAATTCAAGGCACGAAAATTAAACATTTAAATATTTAAGAAGTGTTTTAACAGAGGATGGAAAATGTGACATTAAAATACAAAGACACAGAATAGCAAAATATGCTTTCCAAAAATAAAGCAAAATATTAAGTAACAGAAAAATTTCATTAGAAACAAAGAAAAGAGTACTGAACTGTTGTGTAATAGGGGAGTAAATGCTGGGCTTTCATCACAGATGAAGAAGATACTTGATGCAACAGAAATCTGGTTCTACAGAAGGATACTGAGAATACCATAGACTGTCAGTCAGTTAAGTGCCATAAGTGAAACACGCTTGGGCGATCATGTCTCGAAAGAGACATGACTGACTGGGCAGACGATTATCCCGCTGTAGGTTGCTATTGCCTTCTGCAGTAGACTGGTTGCCAGCCAAGGCTATAGAACCCAATCAGTTCTGTTATTTAACACATAACTGGAGGGAAGAGACTGATTAGTATCTTTCCCAAGGATATTTGCGCGTAAGTGAATGCAATATAAATTCAACTGGAATTCGAACTCGGCTCCCCGATTTCTCGTTCCGAGCCGATATCCACTGCACCACAAATGACAAAGTTTTAGAGAAAATGAAAACAAAATCCATCTGTAGCATCAGAAAGAGATTGTTGAAATTTCTAGAGTACATCATCATCATCATTCTGCGGCCTCGTCCGAGATAGAACTCACTACACTCTTCCAGTATTCCCTATTTGCCATAGCTCCTGTAAGGTCTTCCTTGGCGATAGATGTATCTCTATGTATCCTGTCTGGAAAGGTTAACTTACGAGATCGATTGTGAGATGGTGGGTGCCTCCAAACAAGTTCATCTGTGGCACGTGCACAATGCCCAGCAAACTGGACACGTCTCTTTTGAACTAAGGTTGATACTCTTGATAGGTCTCCATATATCATTTCTAGAGTTGGGTGGTTACATAACGAGGAAAGAAGGCTTGGAAAATTTAACACTGACAGTTGTTGCTATCGTGGTTGGAACTATTGCTGGCATTGTGGTTGCAACAGTTGATTATACTGTGGTTAGAACTGTTTTGCTCTAGTGTTTGGGAATGTTCTTGATGGTATTATGATTAAAACTGTTGTGGGTATCATGGTTGGAACTATTGTGGCTATCGTTGTTGTAACTGTTGTGAGTATCGTTGTTGGAACTGTTGTTGGTATTGTACTCGGTACAGTAGTTACAGTATGAATATGAACACTAGTTGGAATTCTTGTTAGTATTGTGGCTGGAATTCTTGTTGGTATTGTGGTTGGTATTGTTCCGGCCAAATTTGCAAATATAAATCATATCTTTGAATTTTATACAAAATATGTTTCTTTTTTAAAAGCTAAAATAATAAAAATGGAAAGGGGTGTAAGACAAGGATGTGTTTTCTTACCAGACTTATTCAATTATTTCAGTGAAGCAATCCGAAAGAAAACTACTAGAACTCTTACAGAAGGTAACTAAGGAAAGCTAGAAGAAAGGACTAAACATCTACTGTAAGAAGAAGACAGAAAGTATGGTTCTCAATAAACAGAACTATCCATGCGAATTACAAATTGAAGACACCAGAAATTAAGTCTTAAAAATTAGCCTATTCATAGGATGAACAATATATAAATGTAGGTAGACACACCAGTTGGTAGATGAAAAACATTCAAGTGTACAACAGCTTGGTCAGCCTATAAACCTTTCAACTCACTTTAGCATATCTGCGAAATGTCTTAACAGAAGACAAAAGGCATTGGGATAGCGAAAGGTGCCTTCCAAAAGCTAAACCAAGTATTAAGAAACAAAAACTTCGTTAGAAAAAAAACCCCCAAAAACATAGTACAGACTGTTACATAATATCAATCATTCTATATATAACATGACCCCTGGCTGAGTTCAGTCAACCTACCTGATATTTGGACGATTTCGCCCACGTTGTATTGTTGATCTCGTTGGCCTAAACATGCGAGAGATTGGTATATAATGAAACCCAGATTTAAGAAAGCAATGACGCGGTGTAGATTTATATATATCGAATAATTACAAGATTACAAGCAATTCAAAAATAAGCTGGCTGGTATTTCAGTAACACGATAATATTCGTGTTGTATTATATTTACGCGACGATGGTTTATCCAACTTTCAGTTAGTTGAATTTGCAGCATCTCACTCTCTCTCCCGTCTTGTTTCTAGTAGCAGCAGCAGGTCAGTTTAAGTCCGACCGTATTATCCAATCCGCTTACCAAATCTCTTTCCCAACTGTCGTCCTAAGACCCGGGAGCCGACTGACTAATTTCATCATGCATTCTGATTTTGTTAAACAGGCAACCAGATCGGGGAGGGAAAGAGAGGTATAAGGTTTCTATTTCCATACTGTATAATTCTTTCCAGCTCGAAATGAAAACAATTAACTTGTAACCTTTCGACTTCCAATAGAAACCTTCTCCCTCTGCTTGCTCTTAACAACTGTCCTGCTAATCCAGCACACAGGAAATTGTCAACGCCGTATTTCGCCCTAGGGTCACATATCGTCAAAACCCATTGAAATAAATTCTGACAAGAATCACATTGATAATTTCGCTTAAAAATAATTTTGTTAATCTTGGAATCATTGTGAACTTTTGTTCTCATCTTCGTTGATAAAGATGTTATAATAGACATACCGTTTCGACCAAGTACTCTCTGGTCATCATCTAGATGGTACTAACACATGTGTAATTCACTACTATATCTACTACGCCACCGTCCCAAAGGACTTTAGTGGGTGTATTTTTGGAGCCTTTTATATTCTGTGTCGGATGGGTTTTGACAAATGGATTATGCTAGTGGGTTCGTGCCACTTGTCATAATTTATATTTATTTCTGAGATGAGTAATTTTCAATAATTTTGAAAGTATTTCGAATTTTTGTTCTCATCTTGGTTGATATAGATGTTATAATAGACACAACGTTTCAATCCTTGAAATCTGGTGGTGACGAACCAAATCGAACATAAAAGAACAATAACTGATTTCGCAGGATATTTCGCAACAATCAACAAGAAAATCCACATCAGCCAATCTATGGACACCTGATGATGACCAGAGGCTACTTGATCGAAACATTGTGTCTACTACAACAGGGATGAGAAGAAAAGTTCGAAATAATTCCAAGATTACTGAAAATTATTCATCTTAGAAATAAATACAAAATTTTGTACTCATTGAACTCCGCATTTGCATTTTCTACTTGTTAACATTTCGGCTACTTTACCCAACAAAAATAATTATATTCTCCAATTTTACAGAAATCTCTTCTCATCTTAAAAATATCTTAAAATTTATACCAGCCATTTGAAAATGGATTTACATATGTGGCAATGAATGTTGGACAATCTACTTTCAGATCTAAACTTATTTATAAATGGAACTTTGTCTGTGTGTGTGTGTGTATCCGTTACCTGTAGACTCAGAAACGGCTGAACCGATTTCCTTGAAAATTTACACAGTTGTACTATAAGCGTCTGCGAGTGTTCTTAGCTAGGGTTTGTGTCGTGGTACCCCCGATAAATATCGAAAATTGATAATCGAAAAAATCGGCTTATAGAAGGAGTGGTCCGATTTTAATCAAATTTGTTACACTCATAGACAAAGACATAAGAAAGGATATTCAGAAGTTTCAAGGTTGCAATTCTTAAAATAGTGCAGAATATATTTACCAAACCAAATCAAACAATAAATAATTTCACAGGATATTTCGCAATAATCAATAAAATAATCCATATCAGCCAATTTGATGATGACCAAAGGGTATTTGGTCGAAACGGTGTGTCTATTATAACTCCTAGATTAGAACCAAAGTTCGAAATTTTTTCAAGATTGAAAATTACTCATCTTAGAAATAAATTCAAAGAAGTTTTTTCTGTCTCTTAATACTCTACTTAGCTATTCGAAAGCATCTTTGTCTATACCAATGCGTGTTCGGATTTCAGTGTCTCATTTTTTCGTCCTCTGTTAAAACACTTCTCAGATATTTAAATTCTTTACGCTTGGTTGGTTTTGGTATCTCCGATTTGTAATTTCCATTTTGGACTCATATGTTTGGTAATTTTTATCCTATCTGCTTGAAGTGCTTTCTTCTCCACTTCTTCTTCATCTATGTGCCTTGTCCTTTCAGGACGTAGATGATCATGACTTTCCACGTCTCCCTATCCATAGTGGCTCTTAGCACGCTTTTCTCACCACAAAACCCACGCTCTGTCATCCACCTGCTCATGCCGTTCAAATATGTGATCCACTGCTTCACCGTTTCTTTTTCCCTCTATCTGGCCTGTTAATATCAGGTTCTCCAAGCCCTCCTTTCTCGTTTCATGTCCAAGAAGCTTAAGCTATCTCTTCCTGATGCTCAGTATTAGTTCCCTTTTTGTTTCCATCTTTTCCAAAACCTCATCATTGCTCACATGTTCGATCTATGATATCCGCAGCATCCTTCTGTAGAACCATATTTCAGTTGTTTCAAGTTTTTCTTTCATCTTTGATGATATTGTCCAGCATTCGCTGCCATATTGAAGAACTGACATCATGTAGCAATCCAGTACTCTCTTCTTTGTTTTTTTCTACACTGCTCTTAATCGAATTAAAAGAAGAAGAAGCAGAAGAAGAAGAAGAAGGAGGAGAAGAAGAAGAAGAAGAAGAAGAAGAAGAAGAAGAAGAAGAAGAAAGAAAGAAAGAAAATAAAACTGTTTGTCATTAGCGACAGGCCTTTGAACGAAATTAAAACAGAAAACTATATCAGATGCGCTGGCATGATTAAGTTATGGCCAGTCGAAGAATCCGCCGCCATTCTATCGGTAACGACCTTATAGCCGGACTCTTTATTGACTAGCTAGTGCGCGCATGGATTATTAATCGTCTTTATCTCTTAAGTAAAGGGCATTGAAAATCAGTAGCTTGGTATCATTAAAAGTTCCTTGGGAAATGTCAGACTGGTAAATATGCACCCGCTTATAAAGTTACACATGTCAAGCCGGTTGGATTTTTTTTCGTTTTTCTTATTTATTTGTCGGCGGGTCTCACTGCTCCTTCCACATCCCATTTCTGGATGGGTCACTGGGAACACCAGTTGTTGCCCGTAGATGTAACAGGTTGCTACATTAGTTGTTTTTGCTTGGTGGCATATCATCCCGCATGAGTTATTTAATGTCGAAATCCAAATATGAAAATTCAAACTTTATAATTAATTCAAGAGAACGACATTATTTCATGCTTAAATTATAATAATTTCGCTGTATATTTTTTCAGCAAAAAAATTAACGAAATCAAACAATGAATGAAAGTGTGTTTTTCACCCTGTTTTGATCAAGTGCCATACGCGATACACGCTTTGGGCGATCATGTCTCGAAAAAGACATGACTGACTGGGCAGGAAATAATCCAACTGTAGATTGCCATTGCTTTCTGCAGTAGATTGGTTGTCAACCAAAGATATAGAACCCATGAATTTTTGCAAGAATTGTTTTATTTTTTATTATAATTATTTATTAAAAAATTCGATTCTTCAAAGCATTGTTGCAGTTATCTTCAGTCAGTTAAGTGCCATACGTGATACACGCTTGGGCGATCATGTCTCGACAGAGACATGACTGACTGGGCAGAAGATTATCCCGCAGTCGGTTGCCATTGCTTTCTGCAGTAGACTGGTTGCCGACCAAGGCTATAGATCCCAATCTGTCCTGTTATTTAACCCATAACTGGAAGGAATAGACGGATTAATACCTTTCCTAACGGTATTTGCGCGTAAGTGAATGCAATGAATTTGACTGGAATTCGAACTCGGCTCCCCGATTTCTTGTTCGAAGCCGATATTCACTGCACCACTATGCATATCCCCATATATGTCTTAATTTTTACTAATAAATGTACTGATTATCATTTTACTATGAAAATAGATTGTTGGTGTTTTTATTATGAAATGTATTTTTTAATACTTTTCTAGAGGTTTGTTTTTAGCTTGGGGGTTCACTATTTTCTCATAGCTAGGTGCTACTACCGCTGGTCAGGGTGAATAATAGCAATTAAAATGTGATTCCATGCCCTTCAAAACCTCCAATCTCACGATCAGAGGTCTTGCTGTCGGAAAAAGTTTATCGTCATGTCTAGGACGCAGATATAACTGGCGGTACACTTTTGAAAACTGCTTGTAAAGACACTCCTTAACGTGACTACAAAAAAAGACAACAACCTTTCTT